>JAODUI010000012.1:4376858-4406137 GCA_027563995.1 Papilio gigon
ATCAGCTCACTATACGTCCCCACCGAGGGGCTCAGAGCCTACCCTATTATTAGGGGTGACTAGGCCATAGTCAACCATGCTGGCCCAGTAATTTTGAAATAAATAAAATTAATACCTTGATATGTTTTATGTAAAATGCAGCAGCTATATTCCGACACTCCGGCAATTGTCTGTCTAAAATGGAATTCAATTTTAAATAATTCTCTAAATAAAAAAAATCTACACTAATGTTAGTAGCATGGTCGCATTAGCTGCGAGCGGGGCGACCTGGTCTCCAAGGCGCACAGAGCAGGCCGGCGCCGCGGCCGCGCATGCCTACCGCTTCGTCACACCAACACGCCTTCACCTCTGCACAATCATGACTGTTCTTTGTCACCATTTCACGGTTTCCCACGAAACTGCACAATATTGATTTCTATCTATTACTTTGTTTATGTTACACTCTGAAAATACTTTTAGATTAAATAATATAAGATTATTTTTTTATTTAAACCGTACTAGAACTGTTTTAAGAAATGTATGTTGAGGTCTTCTGTGTCTCTCTATGTCTCTCTCTCTCTCTGGGCAAAACTCTTTTTGATGAGACTAAAACATCTATTAATAAAGATGTCACCGTAATCGAAACAAATACACATATCACATTTGCCAAATAAGAAGTTAACATTCAAAGTACTAAAGTATTAATTAGAATGACAATTGCGTGTTTACCATCAATCTGGACATCTTGTAAAACTTTAACGGAAAGCTTGTTTTCAAAGAAATAGTGTTGCGAGAGGAGATGCTTCGCGCTCTCCAGCCCATTTCCGTAGTATCCGGAGGGTGAGGTATCTTGCTCACGCCCAGGTATTTCTCGCACGATGAACACCTTTCAATTATAAGTTCACTATTTTATCTTGTCTATGTTTGAACTTTGTAGCTTTGTACTTTTTTATTTGAGCAGATACACTCAAAGTGGTGACATTAATTTAGAGCTCTGCTAATCATTCTGTGACAATCTTTTTCCAACTACCTTTTTACTCCATGAGTAAACGCTTGTTTTTGATTCATTAAGAAGGCAGTTAAAAGAATACTAGGCTGTAATTACGGTTTAATGGCAGTTCTTATGGGACGGCAGTACTTAGGCTCTAGGCGTTAGATTATTCAACGCTTAATTGCTGGTTTTCACATAAGCTTTATAGTTTTTTTATTACATAACTTCTTAAAATAGATCTAAGCTATATGTGTATGAAAAATTACGTTTAACTTCAGACAGGTTGCCAGACAAAACAGTGAAGAGTTACGTTAAAAAAATATTACCCATTACCCAAACAGTTATCACTTTAGAGAGCGGGACTTGAAAGGAGACCGCGCGTGTAGCGTCTGGCGTAGTCTCGGACAACTTTTTATATTCACAAATGGCGTACTTAACACCGTAGGCATTGTTATCACGTAGAAACGCACAGGCAGTAGTTTTAGATAAATAAAGGCGTCAAACGCGACACCGCGCGCTATCGCGGGCAGCATCAGGCGTCACGGTCACGTCGCGTCGCACTCCCACGTCTTAATTGACCTATTTCGTGTGAGATGTCGCTCGGTGCGCGGCGCACAGAGACCGCCGCGTCAGGGATAGCATCGCCGCCGCCGCCGCCGCCGCGCGTGACGCCGCCTATCGCGCGTACTCTAACTCTATTCTTGTCACACGTTTGACAGCCACCTAGCTATGGTGTCCTCGTGACGCGTTTGATCTCACTATATGATTGTACTGCACACGAGATTAAACGTTACTTAGTCCTCATTACGAAGTAAATGTATTCTTCATTACTTGGTAAGTATAGTTAAAGAAATCAGTCTCAGCCTGCTTGGTTATTATATTAAAAAAATCGTGTCACAAACTGGGCGCGTTTTTACGACACTAAGTCACAACCCCGGACCACCCCGTCGTATCTCACGCTGCGATCTCTGCACAAAAACATGCACCAATCGATTCACTAGCCTTGTGTGGCCTCTCATTTTACGCTCATTTGGCCACGTGAAATCATCTACACTCAAATGGTACCCCTCGATTACCTCACAATCTTTACAATATTTTCTCTTTATTGATAATGAAAATTGTCTTTTTAAATACAGAATACATTAAGCAACAAAAACAAGTAACACCGCGTGTCGTTTATTAAGTGACGAGCTAAAACTTTCAGTCTTCGTATTTTTAACATACTTCTGAGTCAAATAACTAATACATTAATTTCACAACATACAGTTAGAGTTAATACAATATAAGATCGAGTGAGAGGGAGCTGATAATAATATATTAATCCATCACAATACCGTGTGTGACTGTCGCATTGATTTATTAGGAAGTAAGGACGCGTGGGCCTCTTCCCCCGCCCTCGCCCCGCGCGGCTTCGAACAAGCAGGTAGATATCAGAAACGTTGGGTGTTTGTTGACAAAGTAAATTCGTCACGGCACCAAGATGAACCCCTTTTTTTCTTTTGCGCAATCATGTTTCTGTTGTCTGATTTTAAACTTTTTTTTGTTTTTATATTTTGAGGAATGTGGCTTAAACAGATAATACATGATGCAGCAAAAAAAAGTAAACAGTGCATTTTAATCAATTAAATTATTTAATATACATGTGATGACATCATTATTAAATTAATCAAACATTTTGGGCTTTATTTATGTTGGGAAAATTCCGTAAATCAACATTAAATCTCCGACCTTCAGATCAGTACAATAGACACTGTAAACAACTACAACCTAAAATGCGAAATAAACGAGGTGAGACAGATTTCTCGGAATAAATAAACTCAATGAAAGATTAATGTACGTCGGACTGTACAGGCAAGGGTTACATCTTCCCCGGGCGTCAGCCAGCCGAGGGTCTGGAGGTGTCAGGCCGTCAAGTAGCCATCAAATATGCAACGCTCCCGCGCCCGCACCGCCGGGTACATTAATGATGACACCAAAGTGTGCCCCAGTAACTTTATCTACCTAATTTAATTGTCCATGTAATTAAAAATGTATAAGCAACGCTACTAAATTTTCTTATTTACTGTAGTTACATTTAAAATTGTTTAAACTTAATGAAATTACCAAATAGTATTCAATGATATTCCATAATTCATGATAACAAAATTCGTGCCGAGACAACTGATTTTAAAGACACAGAGCGCTCAAAAATTATCTCTAAGCTCTTAATTAACATATAATTCAACAAAGGTTGACCATTTTAATTGATTGAGATGAAAGCCAGTGAAATGATCAGTCTGGTCTCGGACCCGCGTCATAGCTGACACCGGACCTTGGGAGATAAAGAGCACTTTTTCATAATACTTTATTCATCGGCCGGAGATTTGGCTCAGTGACAGTCTAATCGGCCACGTCACGAGCCGCGGCCGCTCAAGTATTAATGCTGAACCCTTCCGTGACGTCACCGGGCCCAGCTCTGCACCGTCGGCACTGAATGTTTAATGCACATTAATTTGCCATACCCAGTATAGTTGGGCTCGTCATTCTACCATTAGCTAATAACACGTGTAAATCGCGAGGGTAACAGACAATTAGTTATTAAGGAAGAGAGTTCGAATTTGATTTAGATTATTGGTTAAGTGTTAGATGTTTAAATTTACTTAGTTACGGATGTCATTGATGTTTCGTGACTTGGTCGAATATTCTAGAAAACTCGTAGATTCATAATAAACTCGGAGTTCAACATAACTATATAAGTGTTAAATAACATTGGTACAAAATGTCCACGTACAAGTTGACGGCAAACCACAGGGGCGCATTCAAATGCAGATATTCGTCGAGTTTATCCTTAAAACTGTCTGGGTCGAAGCTCGGTACCTAATCCCGCTAATATATTCAGTGGCGAGCGGCTCCAGGCGGCTCCGAGCGGCGCGATGGGCCCCCGGCGACCGATCACCGGACACTGCCGGACACTAAAAACTTTACACTACCACTTATTTCATTATATTAAATCTTGTATATTTAATAGGGCAATATTTAAAATGCGAATTACGTCATGTTTTCCAACAAACAAACATTGTATGAAGTAGCTTAAAGTCGTCGATTTAATAAAACAAATGTGAACAATAGATGTTAACTAGACAATACTTACGTAACGAGTTGACTTCAAAGTCAGGTGACGTTGCAATTGAGGTGAACCGCGGGGAGAGCGGCGCACGGCGCGGCGGCCGCGCACCGCACCCCGCACTACGCGCCCACGCCCACGCCGCCAGTGGGCGGAAAACATCTCGACAATTTTCTTTCACACTCTTTTAAAGCTTTTAGCGTCGCGAACTCGGGACGAGTGTGCCGTATATTTAAGGATCTGTTACTTTCATGATTAATTATGACATTGTTACACGAGTCAGCGTTACTCATCATTACGTTAAACATGGATTTGATTCTCGTATTTCTTTATTTGTAAATATTTTTTTAGAAAAGTTCATAACCCAACAAGTGCGTAGTTACACACATACTGCGCGCTGCCTCTGATACCACGAGATAAAAAAGCATGAACTGCAGTTAATAGGTCTATTTGTAGTCTTCGAACAATTGAACAATCGGGGAGTAGTGTTTGAGTGGGTGCCGGCGGGGGAGGGGGCCCGTGGGCGGGTCCGGCGGGCGGGGCGCAGGGTGCCGTGGTGCCGAGGTGCCGGCCGCCCACCGGCCTCGAGTCTCGGGCTCCGGCGCTCAGTCGAGCCGCGAACGCCTCTCCGCCCGCGCGTACACAGCACAGCATTCGTTTACACTTCGCACGCAACATCAATTGAGACGTACGCAAGTACGTGCAGGTGATCGTGTTCGGAGCGAGCATAATCGTCGCGTAACAGCCACCTTAGTAATTGGCGTGAAGGAAGCGTACGAAGTGCAGGCCGCGACGCCACAGACCTGCAATCAGCGGCACCTGTCCGACACGCGCCGCAACTTAATTCGCACCCGTGATAAACGCACGCGCAAAAAACTCCAAAATAAACTGGTACCGATGCACCTGCGGCGCGGCGTCCGCGGCGGCCCGGCGCGCCCCGCTCGCACCGCTCCCTAGCCCCGGCCGCGCAGGACATGATCATGCTCTTCAAAGGCAACAGTAGTCGCCTGGAGCACCTCATAGAGAAGATACAGGCCAACAAGGAGAACCACGACGTCACCACTGACGACATTAAAGGTGAGACCCCTTATCATCTTTAACAATTTCTAATAAGTGATTAAAGGAAGAGGAGATTTCGACTTTTTATTTTCAGTTTTTCCTCTTGATTTGACATAAGTTGTCTGCAATTACATTAATAACGTTACAGAATAATTGCCACATATTGTTGACATAAAAGATATAAACGCGTATGAACACTATATTAATGTTATTTGACGCACGGGAGATTTCTTCTTAGAGTTATGATTGAATTAGATTTAACATATTTTAGATTCTACAACTTATATCTATGGGTATGGGTATTTATTTTCCTATCAAAATCTTATGGAAACGTTTTAGTTGGGATTTAAAAAAAAGTTAAATATTATTTACAAATGTGAATTTGTTATTAAAAAAAACTTTTCCTAAATCCCACAGACACATTCGAGCAAAAGGGATATTTGTTAGTTGTCATCTTCCTAAAAAACAACAACTTTTTCTAATACGAATTTTTCACGTACATTTAAAAAAAAAGAATAAATACCAACTTTGGTTATTGTAACCAAAAAAAATCCTATTAATGGTTCGTTTTCGAAATCTAGGAAAGT
The DNA here is from genome assembly GCA_027563995.1 of Papilio gigon. Classification (NCBI taxonomy): domain Eukaryota; kingdom Metazoa; phylum Arthropoda; class Insecta; order Lepidoptera; family Papilionidae; genus Papilio; species Papilio gigon. The sequence goes on from JAODUI010000012.1 coordinate 4,382,578, forward strand.
GTCCTGAGCACCTGCTCCAAATTTAAATTCGACAATAAAGTTTTAATCTATCCTGGAGTTATAACAAAATGATAATCACCATCATCAGCTCTTGTCTGCCCACTGTTGGGCAGCCTTTCCCGATACCTTATTCAATAAAATGATATAATGTTTAAAAATCAATCGACCGGAAAGTTAACCTCAACTTTGTAATGATCATGTCGCGATAGAAATGTAATCAAGTCTTCAATTATCAGAACTTTACAAGTTAATCATTTGTTCGTTGGGTATTAATTGATTATGAAAATATAAAAACTTATTTACTTGTGTATTTTTAAAATAATTTCATGGTTTCAATTGTATTTATGTTTTGTGTGAAAAGCTGGAAATCTACAGGATACATTCTTTGCCTTTCCATAAAAATTGTTTTCCAGTAATGATTTTCTTTAGTACTTTTTCTTATAGTGCTATATTTGCATTTTAGTTTTAAAGTACATATTACATGTATCTTTTGCAGCACTCAGATTCAGTCCCCACGTCACTTGTAGATGTATTGACAATTTGTACTCTAAGGAACTCCTTCAATCAATCCAGCGACTCTGCCTACGGCAGTTAAAATTGCGAGCGAATATAAAATCGCGGATAATTGAGTATTACGACTTCCTCGCCGCGATAAGGCGCGGGTAACGGCAGTGCGCAGAGCTGCGGCAGTGTTATCGCGTTCTCGTTGATTGCCGAGGCGCCGGCTGAGGTGTCTGAGACGACAATTAGGATGTGAGCTTCCGCCGCCCACCGTCGCCACACGCCGGCGGCCGGCGGCCGGCGCCATCACCCGCACGAATTGCCCGCAATCGCCGCTAATTACGCCCATCCTATTGCCCACGGCTCTGCACATATGTGCTAGCGACCAGCTCACATTTACTAATGTAAGCTGCAACTTGCAACGAGACGTGAAAATCTTTTTTTTTTAAAATCATTACTATTATGTAAACTTCAGTTGATCTTAGTGTTTGTGTCAATAATTCTACTATAGTAGAACTTCTTCTAACCATCCTATAATACAAAAGTTAAAATTAAATACGGAGTTAAAATATATTTTGTTTTTATGATCTTTACTGTGCTTAAAATTAATGTGAATTAATTTAAAACGGCCGTGCAAAAACAAAGAATGATTTCTATTCATATGTATATATATATAAATTTCTCGAAAACACAACAATGCCGTTAAGGACGTAAAAGAAAACGGATTGATATAAATAGTTCCTATTATGAAAGGGTCTCTGGAAGAAAGAAATGTACCAGACACTCCTGGTACACTTCTCTTTTTTGCACAAAACTCAACAAAGATAGCATTTTTTTTATATCAATCATCAGATTTCGATTGAACCAAAAAAAAATCTGATGTGAATCATCATCATTTTTGGTACGGTATTAAATTCATATTTCAATAATATCTGTGCTTAAAAAAATAAAACAAGTAATAAAAGAAACAATGAAAAATAATATGCAATATTGCAACGCAAACTACCTAACGAGATTTAATTTAATAAAATAACTTTGTTACGAGTATTAAGCATTAATTGAAATCTAAATTATCAATCTGTATATTGTAGAATTTCACTTCTAATTTTGTTTTAAATTGCCAATAGATTTGTTATTTTTTTGAGACTACGACCAACTAAATATTTGTATGAAAGCGAGTCCACGCAGTGCGCTGTTCTACAGCATTAGTCATCATTTGCGGTGATGCCGCTCGTCATCGCGGCGCATTCAATTTGTTTATATTTCACGGCACTCGGAGGCGCTCCCGGAGAAATATCGGCCCTAACATCGAAATATGGGGCTTTAACGATATTTATGACGGCTTTATCAGATCTACGCGCACCGCGCCGCCGCCCGGCGTAATGTTGTTTATAGTACAATGTTGAATTGCTTCTTACATTAGCGAATCAATAACGTGACTAATAAATTGTTCCAATGATTGTAGATTGAGAATAAAACTAAATATACAAATAATATTAGCAAAAAGTATGATAAAACGAAGACGACCAGTTAGTGGTATTTCATATATTGTTAATGCGATAGACGTGATCATCCTATTGTTAGCCAAGTTATTATCTAGTAACTTAAAAATATGTTTCCATTGTATGCGCAGAGGCATTGGGCAGCGTGGGCAGCGTGGGCAGTACGGCGGGCAGCTCGTGGCCGTCGTCAGCGGAGCCGTCGCCCTCGCCGGCGTCGACGCCGACCTCCGCGGACGCGCCCGACGGCGAGGCGGACGGCGAGCCGCCCTACACGCTCGGCGCCACCGAGCACACACCCTACCAGTGCCCATTCTGCGACAAGGCCTTCCCCAGACACTTCTATCTTAAAAAGCATGAGCAGGTATGTGAGCTTTCATTTTACAATCAATGTAAGAAACTGTTTTCACTGTATGTCATGTAAAAGCAGCAGTCAGATGCAACTTATTTCAACAAATTGTTATCAATACTATATGGATTTAAATTTTTTTACTACAAATTTATTTCTAGCACGTTTCTTTAATTTGTATGTTTCACAAATTCAAACACCCAAGACGACAAACAAACCAAGAATAATTCCATAGAGACAGTTTAATGCGTGTGCACGGTGACAGATAAGCATCTGAAACCTGGTCCGTATCTGCGAGAGGGTTCCTCGTAAGTTTAACGTATTCTGTACCGAGGTAATAAATGTGTCTAGTGCCATAAAGCGAGTCGACTGGTACGACCACAATGCGACTATTAAAGCCTCATGTCATATCTGTGAATTCACAGTCCAGTTTCGCCGCACAGCGTTCGCTACGCTTCATTAGCAAGTTGATACCCAAAACGGGCCCATTTACAGAGCCGGTGGGTTTGATATGCATCGCGGTAGCCTTGCAGCCGAGGCCCGCGACCGAGGCCATTACGACCGCACATCTCGGCCGCTTTGTGCCGCCGCAGCGCCGCGACTTGCGTCAGATCTATTCGTGATACGAGAAATAGAAATGTCACTTTGCATATCCTCCCACCTACACTGCAACCAAAATCGCGATGACCCAAGCCTTGTTTGGCGAAATTTCGCTTGACCAGCAACCATACAAATTAGAGCAACTGATAAGACTTTCCCGCTAAAAAACGCCCACCTTCAGATTACGTAGTGTTTATCCGTAGACCAAAATGTACACTACTTGATATACTAGTATTATACAACGATAATTTTACAATAGTTTTATAAACTTAAGGACAGACTTTTAAAATTAACATATATAAATTCAACGAAAACTTAAGTTTATTATCTTACTTCTACTGAATTCGGCTATGTTGATTAATGACCAATTGGAGTCTAAATATTGTTATAGTAAAATTGAATTAGTTTTTGTTTTTAAGTTGACATATTTATTTGGTGAACGGTGAATTATGATAATAATGAATAGGGCAATAATTACTTACATTACAAATTTAAACGGAAAATTTGCTTTTTGAAGTTGTTTAAGTTCGTAATTAAATCATTTAACAGTTACATAAGTTATTGGTGCTGGCCATAGCGGCAACAGAGCGTGCTTGTTACAAATTGAAAACTGGCTTCGAGATGCGATGCTTGTAAAATAATTCGATTATATATTTACATTTGATTATAACGGGATATAACTGTTGTAAAACATTAAAAAAAAACGTATAGCGTTTGTGGACATGAACCATTGAGTTATTGAAGTAGTAAGCATGGTATAAAAACCGTAATACTTAGACTAAAAAGGGTAATTATTATGTTTTTTGGGTTCTTAACATTTATCATAACTGACGCAATTTAAGTAATGATTTTCAGTACAAACTAAACGGCATGTATTAAATGAAATTATAACATTAAAGAATAATGACAGTAATCTTCAAAAGTCAATCGTATAACATTATAAAAGTGTTCCGAACATATCCAGTCATGGAAAAGTAAAATAATAAATGAATTGGAATTACTCCAACAGAATTAATATTAATGATATCAAAACGAAGAATGGTGAGACGGCGGACATTAAGATATGCGGTGGACGACCCGCGATGTGCAGCCGTGAGCTAGCAATTGATTTAGTCCTGTAATGATCGGCTTTCCCGAGCTATGATAAAGGTGTGTCGAAGATATCGCGGCGTGTTTCCGGCCGTCACTTGACTCCGGCGCAGCTGAGATCGCGATGCATTTGTCGGCAGCACAACTCCGCGCCGATACCTATCATTCCGACGCCGCGGTCACCGCAACTGCACTCCGATAATCTAATAAACCTTTTACGATTACCCGACCGACACCGACTATGATAAAGCCACGTTAACTTTCTTATTCTTGAGCCTATTAAATGAGTAAATTGGAAATGTTTTAGCGTCCTTATTACGTACATTTGTTGAAAAGTAACAAAAAAAAAGTTATTGAATACATTTATTTATAAAGTGAATAAAATTATAGTAATCATCATGTATTTAAGTTACTAATAATGATAACCCTTTTTTATTTTTAATTGTTTGTCTATCCGCATATATGTGTTCGTTTCGTGTAATCTCCGAAACGACTGAACCGACTTTGAGGAGACTTTCAATGAAGACAGTTGATGGTTACGGAAGTAACATGACTATTTCCTTTATTTGACGAAACTGACGAAGTCTCAAACGAGTATAAAATTACATTATCTACTTTTGTAATAACATACAAGACGTAGGTATTCGTAACGGCGGTTGTAACCCAGAATTCGTGGTTTAAATGTTAAGCTACGCTTAAGTCGGGTCGTTTAAGAGATCTCGTCGAAGTGGGGTCGCGCAATCGGGTGCCGGCGCGCGGCTGACCCGCGCCGTGCCCCGCGTCGCTCATTACACCTGGGAAAGTCGCTCGGTAGCCGGCCGCTGCCCATTCCACCGCTTTATTGGCTATCATGCTCGCTTTAAACTAGTTTTGAATGTCAGCTTTACGCGGAAAAGTTAACAACGCCTCGCCGCCGTAAGTCGGCCGCTCTCACGGTGTTTGTTTGACTCGGATAATAAATCGTGGAATGATTTGCGTGCCTTCCCGCTATAAGCGTGCGTCTCGTGGGGCGAAGGCTCCGGTGCGCACCCGGGGCGCAACTCCCGTGGCGATCACCGCTCCGTTGCGGAATTAATGCACGAATCACGAATATCAATTGCAAAGGTTCACAAAACATTGCACTCGATTAACGTCATCAATCTAAATATAGTTTTGGTTCTAATTGCCATTTCTAAATATTGATTTTTTCATTCAAATTTCATCTTGGTCTAATAAGCGTGGTATATTTATACAGAATAATCGTTCGATTTCATTTACGAATATGGGCTTATACATATTCAATTCGAAAAAAGTTTTTTCTTTCATTAAAACGCTCTGAAGAAATTTAAATCAATTACATTGTCCATTTACCGTTAATAATTCTTTTAGATATATGTAAGTAAAAAAAAAAGGTATCGAGTAGCTAAAAAAGTGTAAACGGAAGAGCCATCACTTAGCACAATCAGACATGTTCCTAGCCGCCGCGGCTTACTACAATCATTGTCACTTTTTAGTCACATATAGTTTCATTCGTTTAGAAATTGAACATTTGTTTCGCAAATCAATGTCTGTGTGTTTACTCCAGTCAGGTAAATCTTCAACGAATAATTAAATACACTTAAAATGTACCACCTTTTTGGATTAGAGAAAGACAATGAAGTTTTACTGCTTTTACTAAAGACTTCCTTCTCATACATATAATAGATTTAGAAAACGCTTTACTAAATGAAATCAATTCCATATCAAAGTATAGACTTCACCTTAGGTAAATGTAGCGATAGTCAACAGCATAACTGTATCCGAGGCTGGGCATCAGCTGTACGTCCTTGTATGACCTCTGTTTGTCTCTTTACCGCGGCGGGGCGCTGTGGTCGGCGCGGCACCGCGCTAACGAATTGAAATGTGGCGCTAATGGCGCCGACAGCCGGCCGCGTGGTAATTGGGGTAGCACGAGACCAAACCCCTCGCCCGTCCGCCGAACAAACAAACATTAACTACACACTAACAAGAAAATCGATAACTACCATTTTGACAAGAAATAATCCACTTCGACGTCTCGTCTCCGAAATACTAAAGATTCAAAAATATCTACCAATGAGCTATGACAGGAATATATATGTGCATGTCTGCTTCAAAAGACCTCCTCTTGCCTAAGCGGCTAACAGATTTTAAACAGATAGATGTATTGTATATCGTACTCTTCCCTGGAGTGTTGAAGTTGTAAGGCTGGCTTGTTGTGAATTAAGCAGCCCAACTTATCGTTTTCCTTATTACTAGCCTAATGTATAAGCACTCTTATAGGCGTGAAGCGACTAAGAAGAAGAAGAATGAATAAACTATAATTACTAATTCTTAAAATGACTAAGAATAAACTAAAGTTGATGGTTATTGTAAACGCCGAAGTGGTCTAATAGCATGCACTAGTTGAGCATAGGTGTGTCGTCACCAAAAATAACACTTTTTGTTCCAAGTCTGAGCCGAGTCAATCAAGTGTGACTCGTGTTTAGCATCACAGTGGCGTGTAATTGCCGAGGTGGTCAATTAGTAAAAGCGTGAACTTGTCTGTCAGTTTGGGAGCGTATTTTAGGAGCGTTCAGTTCGTCGTCGGTTCACGGGTGGTGTGAAGGCCGCTACCATTATGTCGCCGCGTCAATGCATTACCATCCTCATTATCCCATGAACACTTCTTTTAAAGTCTCGTTTATTGTCTGTACCCGGTAACATCTCTGTGATTGCTTTCAATGTTTCTTATTTAGTCTACCTATTATTAGCAGACTTCAAAATGCTATATTCAGTATTTTGGTATTTAAAATAACGTGAAACGATTACAAGACTGAGTGATAAACAAAAATACATCGATAATCGAATCTCTATTTGAAGTCAAACTGGTATCCCTCCATCTGTAATAGATTTGAAGTTATTAAAAGTAATGAGACGTGGTCCTGTATCTAGTACATTACCAGTTCAGTTGAAGAGATCAATATCTTGATCCCATCGGCTTGAGGCGCGGGAGCACCCGCGTCAGAATGTTATCGCTGTCGAATCGAGTCCCGCCACAATCGCCTCACATTCCTTATCTTGACATCGCGTCAGGCGACCGCCTATAATTGAATATATGTAATAGATTCTTGTTCTCTACAATATTACGTTGCATAGCTACATTAAGATGTTTCGATAATCTATACTTTCCGTATGCCTTAAATGGTCTAAATTATGGTATATGCGTATCTGAAGATCAATTAACAAAAGTCTAGTACTGTTTTAATAAAGACATTAATAGAATTTGAAACTGTCAAATTCTCTTATTGTAGTTTAGTCAAGGTTATTTCGAACATTCTCTCGTCTGCTTTTCTTGGATACATTAACCCAAAATAAAATCCTTCTACAATAAGAACGTAAAATCTAGTCACACAATTTTATTAGCCTACAATTCCACAAATGCCTAGTCAATTAATATCTATGTAGGATGAGTTAATTGAAGATACTAAAAACCCGAAGTGAAAATGTTAATGCTTATTTTTTTTAAGTTTTATTTGTGTTGTGAGAGCGTTTGTTTGCGATGGTCGGCGTCGGGTCCGCGCCGCTTTGTCCGGGACCTTTCTCACGATCATTGTAACCACCGCACCCACACCACACCGTTACATTACAAATTTATATACTTATGATTATCTTATTCGATACATCATTTCAATATTTGCGGCTTAATTAATTATTAGGACTTAGATATCAAATACTTTAAAAGCATTTTACTGCGCATTTCATGTGTCATTTGTTCTAGATGCGACTTGTATTCTTTTCTTTGGTAGTACATGGTTCAATAACATTATATTCCAGACGCATTCGGACCAGATGCCATTCCGTTGCGAGTTCTGCTCGCGGCTATTCAAACACAAACGATCGCGCGACCGGCACGTCAAGCTGCACACCGGCGACCGCAAGTACCGCTGCGCGCACTGCGAATCTGCATTCTCTAGAAGGTAGCAACTTGTCTGCTTACTGTATATCTTTATAGTCCTCGAGCGTAAAATGTCTGCGTCAAAGCCAGTATTTAAAAAGAAAATGTCGTAGTCGAAATTTTTGTCATTATCATCAGGTAAAAATTTATAATTTGACTGACAGGGTCTGTTTTGTTACACCTACACAAGCGTAAACTTCACGATTCAACACCATATGGATAGTTTTGTAGACCATAAAAATCATGATGTCAATCTTACTGCGGAAATCATTTATTAACTTTGAAGAAGATATTATAAGTGTTCTTAGATCAGGAAATGTAAAGGAGAATTTGAGACAATGGCCGTTGGTAAGATTGATCGCCGTAAGCCGAGCACAAAGATCGCGGCCGGCGCGGCGGCGGTGACGGCGGCGCGTCACCTTTTTCGTCACCTCGCGACGGTCACGTGACTAATTCCACTCGATCCATCGCCGACGAACAGGCAAGCGGTGAAAAGACACAATCCGCTGACAAATGGCGTCGAGAGCCTCACAAAAATGAAAATAATGGGCCGCACCGAAACGGGCACGACGCACTCGGCCATTAGCAGAGGTGTTTGGGCGAACGTTCTGTAGTTCGTGTGAAAAGCCCCCTTTGTTGGCTCCGTTTGGTCCGTGCTTTATGTGCCCACTTATGTCTCATATGACTAATCGACTCCACCGATCTCACAAAAGCCACTCGTTGCATTTAATTTTAAATTCTCGCTTGGATGTTTTAACTAAACGAGCATTCTAACTTAAAAAAAAAAAAACATTAAGACATTTGTTACCGTGAATAATACCATTAAGAAACTGAATTTAAAGGTGACGTTTTGTATTGCCTCTGCCAACCGATAATGTATCTTTGTAGGTGAGTTGGCCAGAGACCGCGATCGTTATGCGCTTTGTTTCACCAAAGCAATCAAATCTAACTCGTTGCTGTCGTGCTTATATTGATGTTGTTAAAACTGTATTTTATTTCAGCGATCATCTCAAAATCCACATGAAAACGCACGACAACCAGAAGCCGTTCCAGTGCACGGTGTGTAACCGCGGCTACAACACGGCGGCCGCGCTCACCTCGCACATGCAGGGTCACAAGCGCGACCGCGCGCCTCGCGACCCCCGCGACCCCCGCGATGCCAGGGACAACGACCGCCGCCGCACCACACGCTGTTTGCATTGCGGTGATGCCTTTCGAAGACCAGAAATGCTTCAGGTACGTGTGTTGACAATAGTTGTTGTCGAATGAATTTTTACATTCCATCGTCTAATTGGTGGGATTATTACTAAATGATATTATTACAAATAATATTGTAGGCCCACATGGCGACTGCCCATGGCGTAGACGCAGCTTCCCTGTCTCCACCGCGCCGCGTCGCTTCCCAGCCGCCTCCGACACTGCTCGCATGCATCTACTGCACCAGGGACACCTTTACCAGCATGGAACAACTACAACTGCACGTCCGAGCGGCACACTCCGCGCTGTTGAACGGCGACACTGTATTGCCCCCTGCCTTCGAGCAACCGACGCCCACGGATCTCAGTCGGAGATCGAGTGATGACGTCACCATGGCAAAACGACCCAAGTCAAGTTCGGAATCGGCGACGCCCCAGACTGCGCTGTCTCCGAGTACACTTTTATGTAATCAGTGTGATGCAGCCTTACCAGATTTCGAAGCTTTTAGAGCACATGTGAAAGGGCATCTCGAGGAAGGCGGTGAACTTAGCCGGTCTAGCCCCGCGCCTTGCGTGCACTGTGGCGCTACCTTCGCGGACGTAGCGGCGACTGAACGCCATTTGGCGGCGCATTATCTCGCTGTCTCCTGCGAATATACTTGCCACAGCTGCGTGCGCAGCTTCCCCACGCCAGACGATTTGCAGAAACATCTCTTCGACTTACACGCTCATCATTTGTATCGCTGTTCTCTTTGTAAAGAAGTCTTCGATTCCAAAGTAGCTATTCAGGTAAGATTCGCAAACCGTAAGTAGGTACAGGTAAGTTACAGTTTTATACATTGATTTAAGCTGATCACTTTTTAACACTGCAGGTGCATTTTGCGGTGGCGCACAGCGGCGAGAGTAAGGTGTGGGTGTGCCGACCGTGCGGTGCGGCGGGCGCGGGCGCTGCGGGCGGTGCCGGTACTATGCGGTCGGAGGCGGAGGGCGCGGCACACGTGCGGGCGCGGCACGGCGGTGCGCGGTGCCGCTGCGGCGCGCTGTTGGCCGCGCCACGCCGGCACTACCGCTGCCCTGCGCCCGCCTGTCCCGATACTTTTGCCGTTCAGTACCTTCTCGAGAGACACATGCAGATGCACCATGCCGTTATGCAACAGGTGTGTGCCAATACCACATTTTTAGTTAGAATCAAATTGTTCTACAGGATTAATATGAAAGAAAAAAATTACCTAACAATCGAACCTTCAAAAGGATAACCTTACGGGTATTTTAGTCGTATAATTATGAAATGATACCTACTGTACCAAGTATCTTTGGGCTTATTATTTAACCTCCAAATTTGAATTCTACAGGCATTGAACGGTGAAATGGTCCGGCCAAAGCGCTTGGACAATAACAACGTGGAAGGCGAGGACCCTTGTTCGCCGTGCGCGGCTGGCGCGGTGGGTGCGGGGAGCGCGGTTGGCACTGCAGGAGAGGGCGCAGGGGTACTCGACGAGCGGCGCAGGAAAAACGGCGCGGTGGCGCTGCAGTGCGCCTACTGCGGGGAGCGCACGCGCAGCCGCGCAGAGCTTGAAGCGCACACGCGAGCACACGCCGGCGCCGCAAGACACAAGTGCCTCATCTGCGACGAGGTGCTCCCCTCCGCAGGGGTGCTGGCAGAACATAAGTTATCGCACTGCAAGGTACCTCAAGTTTACAGTCGAAATTATACTATCATTAAACTTGAACTTTACAACCACAAATAGCTGACATGTCAAGAAGTATGTGACGTGTCATCATTTAAATGTTTCTTTTTTTTATTTAAATTGTTCTCTAATTTATTAATTGTTTCGTATTTCAAATTAACCAATTTTTTAATAGAAGAAATTCAAATTTGACCCAGGTCATCGCTGGTGATACATGTTCCCGTTGCCGCGCAAGACTGCCGTCAGAGGAGGCGTTCCTCGGGCACATGGCGCGGCACCATCCCGCGCTACCCGCGCCCTGTGTCGTCTGTCGCCAGACGTTGGCCTCCGAGGCCGAGGCCCGCCTCCACGCCCGCTTCCATCTACGCCCCAACGATGACGAGCAGCGCTGCGCGATCTGCCTCCGACCGCTGACCAAGAGCGAAGCCGGCGAGGGGGTGCGGGCGTGCTCCTCGTGCTACGCGCGCCACGCCACGCCGCGTCCCGCGCCCGCCGCCGACAACGACTGCCGACTGTGCAGGCGCTCGCTCGGCTCACCCACACGGCTGCAGGCACATCTCATCGAGCACACGTTCGCGGGCATCGGTGCCTTCACGTGCTACCTGTGCTCTGCGGTGTTTACAAGCGCCGCGGGCCTGCAGCGCCACCTGCCCGAGCACGCTGCCGCACCACGCCCCTACGATTGCGCGCGCTGCGGGGTCAAGTTTTTCTTCCGAGCCGAGCTGGATAATCACGCTTTTGTGCATATCGAGGAGGCGGAGATAGCACAGAGGGCGTTTTATGAGGCCTACGCCAGAGGCGCAGCATCGGCGTGGGCGGCCCTCGCCCCGCCGCCGCCTGACGCGGCGCCTTTGGCGACGGTGTCAGCTCCCGTTCCGTCTACCATTGATCATCCGGTTAAAATAGAACCGGAAATAAAGGAAGAACGGAATACGGAGGAATATATAGAAGTGTCGTCTCCTCCGCCCCCCGGCCCGACGGCCGGCGGCCCGTCCCCCGCGGCGCCAGGCTCCCCCGCGCCACTGGTGAAGCAGGAGCGCGCGGAGCAGGACTGAGCGGCCGTCGCCAGTGAACGTGATATCGTCCGTGACGCGGGCCCCCCGCTGCAATATTAGATTACGTCCCAGCAAAGACGCTGTAGCTAGTTATGTTTAAGACTATGTTACTGTTGGAACGCGTTTAGAACGCTGACTCGATTGTAAGTATACATAGCGTTAGCTCATATCGTTTATGTTCTATGTTTTATAACTTTTACACTCTAATTTGTAAAAATTGTTAACTTAATAAATTATTATGTTAGGCTTCACATCATATGGTTTTTATATTGATGATATCGGCCCCTTACCTGACTAGCCTCCTATACATCTTTTAAATGCATATTCAAAGATTAGATAGATAAGAAAATAAAATTACCTTGTTATTGCTATTTTTTTGTACATTAAAAAACTATATTTGTTAAATTTAAAACTGCGAGTAATATAACTGCAAATAAATAGGCACATTTACAATCGACACCACACTGAAGTATTACTCAAAAATCACTCAGCAATCAGTCATTAATAGCTCACTAGGGGAGTCCCTTAGTCTAGTTTTGCTATACCCACTGTGTGTGAAGGTCGCCTAAGAAGTCGGTGCTGCACTTAATGACTAAGCCGCGGCGACTTGCTGCTGTATCCAGGGCAGCAGGGCGGCGACGTTGACGTAGGCCGCGGAGACGTTGGCGCTGGCGCAGCCCAGCCCCCACGCGACCAGCCCGACCACCACCCACTGCCCGTTCACCGGGCACACCAGCCCCGAACCTCCGTCACCCTGCACCAAATTTTAAATTCACTATATATTTCCAGTAAATACGCGAAATTTCCCCTCAAAAAGAAAACTCGACTTCAACGTTTAACAATTAACTTCGAAACGACGTGCTTTGAAATATCTTTTCCTGAATTACAAGTTACTTATCATTAACCTAATATAGATTCAGGCATATAACGTACTTCGAATGGTTTATAAGTCATGCATATGTGGTACTCACGGTACAGGCATCCTTGTTAGCTTCACCTCCTGCGCAGACAAAGGAGGTGGTGTCGAGGACAAAGGTGGGGCCGAGCCTTGCCGCCTGCATCTGCGCCTGGCACGTCGCCGCTGCCACCACCGGCACGTCCACTTTCTTCATAATCTGCTGGTACTGCCCCGTGATCCCGAACATGTCTTTGCCCCACCCGGACACCATACATCTTTAACATATATTTTATTAAGCAACAAATAAAGGAAATTTATATATCTTGCTCATTAAATTATTTACTCGTTTCATTATATAATAGTTGAAAATAATAAAGAGTTTATGTAAGTAATTAAAAAGAGCCAAACCTGATTCCAGTGTAAACAGAATTTGAATTCGCAGGCAGGCAGGCTCTGTTGATTGTAGTGGCAGAACCGCTGGCCGGAGAAAATGGGACGGCGGTATTCAATCTTAGCACCATTAAATCATACTGAAGTGTGTTAGAATTGTACGAGGGGTGACTGAACACCTTTCGTATAGTGTACTCTTGGAAAGGTACAGGTTCGTAGGTCCCCGCCGCGTCCCATTCGCCAAGACGGACTTTGACATTAGGTGCCGTTCCTGAAACACTTGAAGACCACGATTATATTATCAACGGAACGCTTCGGGACAAAAAAAAAAACTATAAATGTAGTAATTAATAAGGTTTTAATTCTAGTAATTTAATTTCAACTTACATATAAGTCAACAGCCTATGGGTGACTGTGAGAACGTTCAATTGGTCGATCAGAACGCCGCCAGCGATGTAATCATTTTGTAACGTTAAGATTAGAGCCTGTAATTAACATTATTTTAATTCAAACTACCATATCTAAGACTTCTTTACTTTGCATGTATTTTACATATGCATCTATTTACCTGCCAAGGAAATTCACCAAAGTTCGCCTGACCATCGGTAGGTGTGACCCCAGTGGAAGGTACGGTCTGTAGAGCGCCGCAAGCGATAGTAGTTGTATTGCCGCAGCAGTATTCTTGACCAGTTGGGCATTGGGTTGAACCCTAGAATCAAATAATTTCTAAGATTAGCGACTCCACACACAAATCCTTATTTTGCGATGACATACTAGTCTGACGAAGATAAATACGTCATGTCAAAGCTCAAACTCAAATTGCGAAGGTCACAAACTTAGTCAATATTAATTTTACACTACTTACCGGGGTGACAATTCTTATATCTATCATTCCGGCACCTGAGGACGTACGGACGCAGGTGCCGGTGGGAACACATCTGCAGCTCTGTCTCTTGCGGATATTGTGCTCTTTTTCTTGAGTAACGTCAGTCCGGAAATCGTCATATAAATCCTTCAAACTAAGCTGTACACTTCGCCGCTGTCGTGGGAATCTGACTGCCGTATCGTAGGACGGTACTTGACCACTGTAGCCAGATATCGGCGGCGCTTGTATCGCCCCGGAGGATCCCGGCGTCGTGCCGAGCCTGGGATCAATGGGGAGCGAGCCTGAAGCAGGGTCATCGGGGTTAGAAATACAGATCAAGTCAGGATTGTCACATAGTAAAACTGATAAAAGCACTCCACCTGTGGTCGCGGCGGTGGACATGGTGGTGGGGGCGGCAGTGGGTGCGGCCGTGGTTGTTGTCGTGGTGGTGGTGGTGGTATTGGGTGGCATCGTCGGCGGTGGTGACGTCATATTTCCAGGTCTCGCGGTTGTCGTCGTAGTCGTTGTTGTTGTTGTCGTAGTAGTGGTAGTGTTTGGCGCAGCTGTCGTTGTCGCCGCCGTAGTAGGCTGCAGAATTGGAGTGGGAACTCCTTGCACCACGATGACATTGGGAGGAGCAGGATGCGCGGGCAAGAGACCTAAACAGGCCGTTATCAGCCAAAGACACATGTCGATTGACTGAACTTTTTAATAAACTCCCGATAACCTTCTAATGAGGTGCACCGAGTCGGGTGCTCGTTTCGGTAATAAAAAGCGACACGTCGATGTCGGGTATTAAATATGCTCTCTGAAATAATTGATGGTATTCCCCTAATAATAGCAGCCTTCATGGTGCCTTGCGCATAGCCTAATGGCTACAAATTGTCGCAATCATCGAGATGTGGATAACTATTATAGGCTTCGATGTAATATTAATAATTGTATTTATGTAAGTGGCCAACGACACAATAGAGTCCCTTCTTACTAAAGATACAATTGCTTAATGCTTATGTAGAATTCACTACCACCAGTATAAGTATCTGAATCTGGATTTCCTACAAGGTTGGAGGCAAAAAATTCCTAAAGTTATGTGAAGTAACATTTGATTTATCATGTCTTTAATTTTATAAAAAGTTTAGTATAGAAATGTACTTACGTCTTGATAGTCCTATCTCGCAAAGCCACCTTCCATGCAAATCGGAATATAGTAAAACAGACCTATATGTTCCACCTAAAGTTCTACCGATTCATAAAAATACGTGTGTTTATTCTGTTCATATTTTGTAATGAATTTCTGTTAAATATTCACTATTCTATTTCGCAACTAAATCAGGAGACCGTGTCGAAATAGAAATAACAAATTGTCAGTGACTCACAACAATTAGGTAATAACGAGATTTAAACCGCGGTCGATTCTTATTTAGGTTAAAACGCTTTAGAGCGAATAATGACGGACGGACGGACGGACGGACGGATGGACGAACGTTTTGAATATGATAAACGATTACAAATTTACGCAAATTACAAAATTTCCACGCTATCAAAATAAGCGAAATTTAAAAGCGGTTTTTAAAATGTTAAATTGAAATAAAGTTTTATAAAACATTGAAAGCCTACGTAATCAGTCAACATAATGAAAAGCTGTTTTTTCGGATCAGTTTTACTTACTAGTAGATTATTAATGTTGCTCAACTGTATCTACAGAATTAGAATAGCGATGGTTACCGTTTTATTTCTGATGGTACTATTGTAATCTACAGTTTGTACGATAAATTAGAGGTTAAACTATACTTTACTCACTATCATCATCATCATTATCAGCCTAATGAAGTCCACTGCTGGACGTAGGCCTCACTATACTGGATTGTAATTATAATAATAACACAACATGACCATTAGCAAGACAGTTACTTGTCAGGAACAGCTAGAGCGTCACATATCTTTTCTCTGCATTCCGCTACACCGGAAATAAGGGCGATAACACTATAGTTAGTAAGTACCATGCTTAAATATGATACATTCATAAAAATTATTACGTAACAAAGGATATTCAACCCAAAGTCGGTAGTTAATTGAAACTTAAATAGTCTTCCATGCATTATTTGTCATTTGTCTCGCCCCAAAAATGTGGGATATTAAAAAGTAACATATAGTCTGAACAACTCAATCTTTTATTTAAATATATATCCTAAGTGCCTATCAATCTAACGTCATTCGTCCGAATCTTTTGCGGAAGTACGCGATCGTCTTTTGTTTCATTCGGTACGTTCTTTCAGTATAAACTCCAGTACTGTGACGGTCGTAGACTTGATTCTCGTTTGATATGGACCAAATACGTTTACTGATCTGATTTCTACAATTCCCTATTTAGAAAATAAATTAAAGAAAAATAAAAATATTACATTGAATTCAGAAACTTTATTAATTTTGAATTGTAAAGGTATGCCATCTTTTTTGTGTTCAGTTTTGTTTAAGCAGCTTGTTGCTACATGAAGCTTTGACGTCAATACTTCAATAGATGGCGCTAAATTAAGTTGCCGCAATAACCGAAAGCAAGAGGGCGTGCGTTATCATAATAATCGTAAGCCGGTTCACGCAGGCGCAGGACGGGCGCACGTCAATACAAACAAGAGAAACTCCACAACCGAGACCGTTACATATATATTTATAGATTATAATACCACAGTGCGAGTCAGTACAGTACAGTAGTGCTCGATGTTCAGTCAACGGCTGGATTGTTTGAGACCGCTCGCAAAATGTTTTAATAAATCATTCATTATGTTCTGCGGCTATGAATAATGATCGATTGGTGATTTTGTTTCTGACGACGTTCATAGATTTTTCAGTGAATTAATGTGTTCATATTAAAACAGTGATATCGACATCGCCGATCCCATATAAATTATGATAGATTCTATAAATACTGATAGTTCGCTGGTGTCCTGGTAAAATGTGCACAAGTCCTAAGCTACGGTCATTAAATTTTAAAAATAAGATCCTATATTTACCCTCTGCGGTATATTAAAAATCAAACAAATGTTCGGTGTTATCAACAAACTGATGTATTTTTGTCAGCGATTTTTCTTCGCGATGCCATCCTACAGTCAGGAAATAGAACTAACCGAAACAAGCGAATTCAGGAGACATAACGGTCCCAGCAGGAAGGATAAGGATGAAAAATTTAAATATACTAGCAATGATCAAACAAAAACCGTCCCCGACGGATTGAACCAAGATCAAAAGCAGGCGTTCGAATTGCGCGATTTTCTCAAGAGTACCAACAAACCGATGTTGGAGGAAGGCGAAAACCCAGACCCACCGGTGTCCGTTCTCGCGGAGAGGTTGCCATACATAGACGATGAGCAAGTCGACTCCGAGGAGGCGGTGCAGTCCGATGAGGAGCAACCGGCGTGCCGAGAGCCGGACGAGGTGCTTAACAACGCCGCGTGCCGGCTGCGGCGCTGGCGAGCGGCCTCGCGGAAGCTGCGCCGGCCACGGATCATAGACAATCTGAGCAGCTCGGACCAGGGGGGCAATTCCATGAAAAACGCGCTCGGCGTGCATACTGACCTGGCAGACCGGCTGCGTAGTCTCGCAGCAGCGGGCAGCGTGTCGGCTTCGGCGGGCGAGCTGCTGTCGCTGGCGCCACCTGCAGCCGCCACGGCACCCCCCTCTCCCGGATGCCTGCTCTCCCCTACGCTGGCCGACCAGTCCTCCGCTGAATACTTTGTAAGTATCTTCATTGTTTACCAAAACCAAACAAAAACAACATGGTCGCCAGCTTATATATTCCAACTCATGTGATACTTTTTTTTGTTAAAGTGTTTTAATTTAGTAATTCATTGTTTATAGTACGTTTAAATTATTGCAATATAGAATAATGTTAACATATAAGAGCATTGTTGCAGTCACATGATACGTTGGTCACCCAGCATTAGTCGGGTAATCGCACGCCAAACTCGGATCTCTTATCTCGTTGTTATTTCGAGAACAGCTGTCAATAAATCGATGCATTATTTATGTTATTTAGTTTGGGGCACGGTCCTTTTCATTATTCAAGTCGCTCGATAGCTTTACAAACGCAACGTAACAGATAAATCAGTAAATAACTTGAAGATGACTTACGATGCGCTTCACGCAGCCGGCCGGCAGCCGCTAATCGATTAAAAATTTAAATTTTTATTTTATTCTTTGACGTCATTTACGAATTGATAAAGTATTAAAATTGACATCAAAATCTCGACTCCAATAACAATTTACTTTATGATTAAAAATGTACGTCATACACATAACACTTAAATTTTATAGACTATAAAAGAATTACGTTCCTTTATGACTTCATAGCATTTATAGTAAATAGCCGATGCATACGTAGTAAAGAAAATAAGTTTATTATCTTGCCGTTTGAATTGCGGAAATTAACAGAATTAAAACTCCCGCTCTTTTAATACGTTTGATGGAGATCGCGTATATATCTTAGATTTTGTGAACACAAATTGAACTCCGTACTAAAATTATATTTTGTATATAAAAGGTAAATAGACTTGTACATCATACAAGTAAAGTAATTAAAAACTTTAATACATGTGTATTTAAATCATGATCAACCTGCCCTTTTCCCTATGAAGGGTCGGCACAGTATTTACTACTCTTCTATGAATCTTTGTCAGCCGTTATATTTGAACTCGCACCTTTCCTACGCATATCCTCTATCAGAATCCATCAACACTTTCGGTCTTCCTGATGTACAGTTATATGTCGTTTTCATAAATCTTTATTTAGAACAAACGTCGGCAAGTTTCGTCTTGTTCATTGCATTAATTTGTTTTAGTTACGTTCATTGTACATTCTTGTATGCGTTTTTAATTATAACAATTTATTACTAAACTACATTGTATTGTAACATGAACTAGTACGTCTATTTCAATATACCAACATCTATTTCCAACAAGGATTTGAAAACTGGAATATAACGTATAATTTTTTTTTCTGTTGTCATTATAGAAAGCAACTGCACATTACTTAGCGGGATATAGTAACTGCCCGAATACACCAATTATAGAATGACTACAATTAGGCAAAAATTTGTACTTTACTATACGAAGTTAATACTTTTTCTTGAATCATTTTTCTCATGTCTGAGGTCTTGGGTCTATGATTCTCAATTCCTGTCTGTCTCTGGTTACGCGTATAGGATATAGAAGAGATTTTTTACTGCGTTAATAATGACAATTAGTGTCATCATCCCCACATCTAAACAGTACGAATCTTGGCAATTTAAATGTTCTCACAGAGGTTAGTCGTTAAACCACTTGAAGACACTTAACCGCAGACGCTCATATTAGATTTTTTTTTAAAAGAAGAGCAATTTATAGCATTATGCGGCCCACTGCCTGCAGCCATAGATTAGTCTCGTTGACAAGCCACGCGGGCTCGTCGTGCCCACCACGTGACCGTTTCTATCGATTCGTTCAACACAAACGGACGCAATTTATTCAACTTTTCTCTTTTAAAAATATCGAGCGGTATTAATTATTGTTATTTACACGTGCTTATATGTTTTTCTTTTCTAGAAATAGCGATCGTCGATTGTTACTGTAGGTGAACAATAAATGAACATGCATAGACATTTGATGAGTTTTGCATATATGGAAGTAATCGA
This sequence comes from Papilio gigon, assembly GCA_027563995.1. NCBI lineage: Eukaryota > Metazoa > Arthropoda > Insecta > Lepidoptera > Papilionidae > Papilio > Papilio gigon. The sequence goes on from JAODUI010000012.1 coordinate 4,402,304, forward strand.
GTTCTGGGGATAAAAAGATAATAAAATGACCCCATTTTACATTTTCTTCTTACTTCTGACGAAGAGAGCCAGTTATGATATTTGTGGAGAAATTTCAAACATCTTGTTACCAATATTACAGTATTTTAAATTGTAACATTCCATCGAAAACTTCAATTGATGTAGTCGCCATAAAAATCATGCAGAAAACTCAATTTCAGTATTTCAATTTCCGTTCAACTTTACCAATATTTCTTTAAAAAATCTCATTCCGTTTATTGCGAACATTTTTCAATAAAGTTCCGTTCTCAATAGAGCGGCCTGCTCCCGTGTACCGTCTCATTTTATGTTTATACAAACACATTAAATATTGTACCGAGCTTTCTATTGCGCGTCGGAGAATAATGCTAGTTTCACACAAGAGTGGACCAGTGACACTGTAACGTGTACTACTGCTTTTATTTGAAGACCGAGACTGTACAGCCTACCAGAACAAACTAACATTAGCAAATAAAAATATCTATGTTATTACGTGAAGAGAAACATTATAAATTAATGTGGAGAAGAAGTGAATAAATCTGTATTTCATAATCCGTCAAAATTAATTAAAAAATGGCAAAAAAACAGTACGCTAATGCGTACTGAACTGCCCTCGTGTGAAACTATAACAGCGAGCATGTTGTGGTGCGGTGTCTAACACCCCATCTTGTTATATTTATAACATAATGATAAGTAATGTTACATACAAACCTACTACCATACTTATATTGTAGAAGGCTCTTTCTGAATCGGTACATTGAAATATAAAAATAGCATAGACATTTCTAAAAGTATTATTAATGTATCCATCTATCGCCGTCGAATGATATCTTCGCATTAGACGTAGAGAGTGGGGGAGGGGGGGTGAGGTAAATCCTGAAATGTTCCTATGATATCGAAACCACTATCAAATAGTTCGACTTGAATACGATATGCCAGTGAATATGTTTGTCTACATTTTTTTTGCTCGGTTATTGTGATATCTCGATTAACGGGGTCACTAACAAGGAGATTTAATTGTATTGCAAGATCAATTCAATCATCAGTAAGCTAATTCGTCTACAGTTATATTGTTAATCGAAAGACGCCGGCACAAGTTGCAGCTGTCGCTTGGTCAGAGTTCGTGATGCATTCGTATCAGTCCCATATACTTATATTAATATTGGTTTTGTGGATAAACATTCGATGTTCACCTCGAACAAATATTGACAATCATTAAAGTGTTAAAAATAAAAATATGAAATTTAATAACTCGTGTTGTGGCAACCCTATTAGTTACGTAACAAAAGTATGACTTGTATGATGGACCACGCGGCGCGCGGCGCTTGCGAATGTAAGAAAAGCTGGCCCAGTTGTTAAATAAACAAGCCAGGTGTCATGCAAACACGCACCGACACTGAAGGAAATATTGGTCACCGTGTTATACAGTCTGCCGTTGCTTAACTGGAACAGAACGATGTTTTAAAGACTTAGAAGATTGGGACATCAAGATAAATATTTAGAGTTTTTATTGAGAGAACACATATGTTAATTAGGTAGTAGTTAACTAACATTAAAGAATATTCTTATTACAAAATATAAGCGTAAAAGCTATTTTTATCTATTTAGAATGATTGAAGTCGTCACAAACAAATGGCATCGAAGGTTAATTTATATTACATCTTTATGGCATTGCGTAAACTACAACTTATTATCATCATCATCATCATCATCATCATCATCATCATCAGCCCCTGCCTGTCTACAGTTGGACATAGGCCTTTCCCAATGTCTTCCACAGTATGCGCTCCTCCACTTTCCGCATCCAACGACTTCCTGCCGTTCGCACCAAGTCTTCGCTCGGTGATGAGATGGCGCTACTGTCGCGACTAGTCAAAAATATGTATAATCCATTTAGCATACAAAATGTCGTGAAAGTATAATAAGGACAGGTTACAGACACTGTGGTAAGAAATTTTGTAACACTTATTTGACATTAACATGTTGGTGCTAATGAAATGCTGCAATTAAGTGACATTTGCACGCCGGGCCAAAATTCGTCAGTCTACAATCAATTATTAACAGCACTGAGATTTTTTTTGTAATCATTGCAATTTACCCTGTTTTATAATTATACATCACATTGTTACTGTTTTTTTAAACATAGAATTTCCTCATTCCTACTTCTAAAATTCAAGAAGTTTCCCGCCAGCTATACAATCATCATTCGAAATTTAAATGAAAAAAGTGCAACCGGTTTCAATTCGGGTCGATTTTTTGTTACGTCGCGCCGTCCGCTGACGGAGTTGGTACCTCTAGCTCGCCCTCATGACCCAAATTTTGAATATGACGTCATCGAGCAGGAAGAAGCACGAATGTAGGTCGCGCTCAAATCCGACTCGTCTACCCCCCTTTCTCATTGTAACTATGATTAAGCTGATAAGATTAGAGGAAACCTCCAATAGATTTTCGTACTTCTTTTACACAATATTGCTAAATAAGTATTCTGATATACTTCACTTTCAGCTTGAAGAGACAATAGTGTAATAGATAATATTACGGACTACTGATCTAGATGGTCATAGGTTCGAATCCAACCATTTGACTAATGTTGTCAACCATATCCTAATAACAGCTTTTTCTAGTTTAACTAGAATGGTTAGAAGAAATATTAGTAGATTAACAAAAGTCTACTAACATAGAAAAATTAAACAGCAGAACTGTGCAGTTAAAAATGTACATATGTAATAAAAAAAAATAACAGTTAAACTGTACAGTTTTTAGTTTTGTCTATACATGTAAGTTTTAACTGTACAGTTCGGTGAAAACTGAAGTTGTGTAACTTGTTTAGTAGTAAATATCATTTTTAGGTTAAATGGAGAACCCATTCATCATCAAAAATCCTCTATGAAATTTGTGTAAATGTCGTAGAAATTATTTACTTTTTTTTATTAAGTTCGTAATGAACAAAGCTTTCATTAGCCTTTATATTGATGAACATACAATACGGAGCATAGAGCGACCGTTGCCTTTATGTAGAAAAGAGAGGCCCGACAGGAAGGGGATGGGACGAGGATATTGATTATTTGCGGAAGTGTATTTATTGCAAGCGTCGCCTGTGTTAACGCGGGGTTGAAACTAAAATGTCGACCTTTCACTGCCATTCGCGTCACACGTAGCTTTTACAGGTAAAATGCTTTGCTTTCACGGGTCAAATAACAAAGCGAAATTTTTCCGAACTTTGTCACCAAAGGAAAAAATACTAGTGTAGATTTTCGTATACTAAATCAACAACAAAGCGAACAAAATAACAACTTAGGTCACAGTTAATGAGAAAACTTAATTCAGAACATCCAATGTGTTCAACGTGTGAACAAACAGAAATATGACATAACAAAAGTCAGCTACCAACTGAGGTCAACACATCAATAAAATCGCGTCAAATCTCAACTTAATAAATAAAATAATTCAACGGATATTGGCACTGGAATTACTTTATTATATAATCATGTCAACCATATGTTCAGTAACACCATAAGATAATGTCACTTTGTATGACGCTTCTTTTATGATTAACAATAACTAATTACTTTACACTCAACTAGTTTTTAAAGTAAATCCCTTACCTAAACTTAATGTTCTTGATATAGTTCACTTTACGTATAGCTTTAAATGCGTTAACACAAATAATGACGTGTCATCTAAAAAAGGTGACGTTCCAAAAGTAAAAGAAACAAGATGAATCATAACTAAACCGCTGCATATACTACTTATAAAACGGCTTAACTCACGTGCAACTCGGTGTCAGTACCGACTAGTTTCGAGCCCATCGGGGGC
>JAODUI010000012.1:4430471-4454716 GCA_027563995.1 Papilio gigon
GAACGTCGACTTCGGCAAGGCGCCGGACGCCAGGCGATTTGTACGAGATTATATCAGGTAATGGAATATGCTAATGTTTGATTATGCTCCTCTCCTGTCAGACAGTCGGTTAACTCTGTCTATTTACAGCATGATTCGTGCTTATGAATAAATTATAAGAAACAATAGTTGCGTCCTTAACTTTTATTTTTATTAATAGTACAAGTTCCTTCGTTTGGTAACGATTGCTAATTGATGAACGAGGTCAACAAACAATGATTATATCCATAGATTATGGTCGTATATTGTCAAATTATATAATAGAATCAATTTATAGGGAGGTGAGCCTAGTAGTGAGAGTTACAATGTGTATCTATAACAAACTACTGGTGTTAAATAAAGATACCGTCCATCCATCACGGCCGCACTCCTTCCCGCCTGCTGTTTGTATTGTTGTCATCCATATTTAAAACTAGTCCCGTAACTCGACGCCCACACGTGACGTATGAAAGCAACCACCTATATTTACGTTTACATTCTAAATCTACGGAACCGAAACTGTAACTAGTAGCTTGTTAAAACTAACTTACGAGAGAAACTAACTTGTACAATATTTCTGGTACGATCGATATCGATTGATACGGTTCAATTAAAAGTTGTCCAGAATATTAAAATGTCAGTATTCCTAAAACATTTTTGATAATTATTCTCAACTCCATTAATACTTATATATTATCAAAGTATGGTATTTTATGTAATTTTTTCAAACATCTCGGTGCCTCGGAACATCTTACGAGTCGCTGTGCAAAACACAATGTTAAGCGTACCAGAATGCGAAGGAGGGGCCTGCGCAGCGCGCAGTTCAAGGTCGGCCGCAATCATTTTAGTATCAAAATTGAGTTGTTTGTGCGCAGTGCCCTAAGTGCGCACAACTCTGGCGCTAGCCTGGTGCGTCGCTTCGTGACGGTGACGCACGGCTCGCGCGCGGCCTGCCCGCACCCGCGCGCTGCGCCCAATCTTGTGGCGGTGGCGCTGGCCGCGCTCGACGACTACTACCGCGGCCGCGACACGCCGCACAGCTGCAGCGACGATGAACACGACGTGCTGTGCTTCGCCGACATACTTGAGCACATGTCAGTACCCACACACACTACGTATAGTATTAAATATTTAATGGTTTTCCATGAATCCAATAGCAATTCAATAGTGTTCAATTGTTTATTTTAATGGCTACAAAGATTTAAAGATAAGAAAGATTATGTGAAAGAAGATCATGAAACTACCTTGAGGAAAGCAGTGTATGGAGGGTGTGGGTGGTGCAATGTCCAGGTGCGAGTACGAGGACTGGGTGGTGGTGGTGGGCAGCGTGCTGCAGGCTGTACCGCTATGCGCAGCCGCACTGGGCTGTGCGCGCCTGAGCGTGCGGCTGGCAACCGTGCTGCGCGCGCTGGCCCGCGACCCACGCTGCGCCGCGCATGCCAGCGTGGCGCCCGCATGCGCCGCGCGCCCTTGCCCGCCTTCCTGGCTGCGCGCCGCCGCGCCTTCCGACCCCACTCTCGCCCTGCCCGCCCAAGAGCTGTGCCAGCTGTGGGGAGCTATGGTAACATCCCAAAAGACACTGTTTACTGATTAAAAGGATTTTAAATAAAACTGAAATGTAACTCACGGCCCGACGCTTGTTGTATTTTTCTTGCAGACATTATGTTGTAGTTGTTTAAAGCGGCCGCGACCGCATGTTGGTTGTCGACTAGGATAATTAGCAATAGCGCCATCTTCTTGCGTAATAGGTGAACAGACACTATAAACATTTGTCTCATCCATTATACTCTTTCAGTACTATTTCTTTTTCCCTACGCGTAGATAAACTAAACGTTAGTACGTACACGTACAGATCCCTCCTCTCTTGACAGAAACTTGTTGCACCAACTATACTATTCATTAACATTTGTAATTTAAAACGTCAAATGTGTTCACCTGATCAAACAGGCAATAAATGAATCAAGAATGTATAACAAGAAACACAACAGAATAGCTCGCGTGTGAGTTATTAACGACACAGTAGAAATAACACAAAATGGATGCTCAATAAACTACTGCACAACATGACGCATGCTCCACCACTTAATATAAACTTCTGAGTAAACTATCTAAAGTTGGGAGTTATCTTTAGTTATGTTGCGTATAACTTAAGTCGCCTGACGTTTCTTGATTTAGTATACTGGAAGTGATACATGTCGTTTTTGTTACGAAATACTGTTTGCTACTAACTTGTAACCAAATTCTAAATATACGAACGTTGAAACAACGACCTTTACATTTTATTAGAAACCTTGAAACCTAACTAGGTCGATGAGTTTAGCTTAAAAACCTTGTCCTTAATTAATACGTTTTATTACCACCAAAAAATAATTATGGGACATAAAAAAGTTTCATGTCGTACCATAGTTGGTTATTCCAATTGATATTGACAAATAAATTAACACTCGGCCTCAAGAGTTATTTAGATACGTAATTAAATGATAACAATAAATTATTTGATTTTTAGATCGAAAGCCTACTGAACTGCTGTTGCAAGAGGAAAAACTTCCTGCAAAGCATGAGCAAGCAGCTGCCGGACTTTCTCTTGGTGGCTCTCACCGAACACGTAAGTAATTACTATGTTTCTTACGTTAGCAACCCGCCTCGACTTCACACCAACAACAGCTAAGTAAGGTCATGTCAGTACCCTTCCCGTTTGTCTCCAAACTTTTAGTGAAAAGTGAAAACTTTGTAAGAACGACCGCGCCTTGTCTAAGATCTACGATGACTGCTTTCTCGTAGCCTGCAGCACTGGAAGCACTGTGCCTGATGCTGGAGTGGGAGGTGGCGTGCGGCGAACAGACGCAGCTCGAGATCATCGCCGCGCTGCAGGCCACAGACCTCGGACACAAGTTCTACAAGGAGCTCTGCGAGCGACAGCGCAATCTACAGAAATTGGTAGATTATACAGAATCTAGTTCTTATATGCAACTATCGTCGAGCACTGGAAGGGGTGGTTCGACATATATCTTGTCGAGTACGATACAAAAGATGAGCATCAGTTTACACAATACGTGAATACTCTAAAGTCTTCCATTGTCAGGGTCATTAAGTGAGAGTGATCATTTGAATATTTTTCTATATAGCAATACTCCAGTTAAACGTGTGTTGTGTGTTAGCAATCGGAGGGCGGTCCGCGACAACTGGCGTTGCCGGTGCGCGCCACGGACGCCGACCTGTCCGCGCTGCTGGGCTCGGGCGCGCTCGGCAACCTCGAGTGCCTTTCCCTCGCCTTCACCTGCGTTACCAGCGCCTGCGCACATGATCTCATTAAGGTACCTGTCAATCTCCCAGCCATCAATACCTGTGTTCCCTCACGAGAACTATTACACGAGGAAAATAAACATCTTGTAGTATTTTTATTTCTGGATAATCTTCTTATCTCGATATAAAAACATTTGAACATTTTGTGGTCAGTTTCTATGTGTTATATTTGGAAATTAACTTCAACAAAATGTTGTCAAACAATTTCAGTTGCCGTCGCTGCGGTATTTGAACCTGTGGGCGACTAAGTTCGGCGACAGCGGCGTGCAGTTGATCGCTGAGCACCTGCCGCGGCTGCAGGTCCTCAACCTGTGCGAGACGCCCGTCTCCGACAAGGGAATAGAAGCACTCATAGGTAGTAACTTACACCCAATATCTACCTTCTTGGTCAAATATTTTGCAAGTGCAGAATACGCTAGAAGTGTTCCCGCACAAACGACCTCTCCCGAAAATGGCTTAATGTTTAAAAAACTTTATTGCAATAATTCCAGGACTACCCAGTTTGAGACGGTTGAACCTGAACAGCACGAAGCTGTCGGCTGAGGCGTTCGAGAGCGTGCGCAGGAGCCTGCCGCACTTGCAGGAGTACGACGTGCGCTACACTGAAGCGTGGTGACGTCAAGGCGCCTCCGCCGCCCGCCCTGCGCGACCCGCCCACGCCAGCGCACGCGCACACAAACGATTTACGCTTAAACCACCAACCTACTACTACGGCAAGCTTAAAAACCTCTACAAGACATCTAAAACGTTTAATGTTAAAATATAAAACAACATATTTAATAATTAATTCAACGTACATTTTCATAACAGCAAACGAAGCGCGCCGCGCAAACAATACTCTGCTTCCCACCTATTTAAATGTTGCCCGACTTCGCCAACAAAAAGTATTAATCGATTAAATATTGTATTTAGGTTACAGTCATAATGTACTTTAATTATTATATTATTTACTTTAGTTCATGCGTACTTTTGTCCCATATTTATTGTAAATTTTATGATATATAAATTATTATGACCAAATTTTTATAATACACGAAACATTCTATATATCTCTCCATTTTAAATATATTTCTTTTAGAATAGATGTTTTACAGCTGAATCAAGTTTGGTTTGGTTTTGTTAGATTTAAGAAATGTATAAAAAAAACCGCATATACATTGGCTGTTGGAGTTAAATTTGCTGAATAGTCCGGCTTCTACAAACATCTTATATTGTGTAGTTACTTTGAAATATTACCATTTAGTATAAGACAGATTTTGACTTTTAGTCTTAGAAAACTATACGTGAACGCACCTCTTAAACTTGTAACATTTAGAGGAATGGAATAAAAAAAAATACTTTACTTCGAATGAAAAAGTACGTTGTTCAATGCCAAGAAACATTTAATTAATGCAGTTTAGTAACGTATTAAGTTAGTAATTGAAACTTCCCAAAGAGTATTCGAAATTCGTTGATTCTATGCGCAAGATAAACATGTCCAACATCTATACAAAAAAGGTCATATAGCAACGACATTACTTAAATATTAATTAATTAACACAAATTCAAAGAATCAATCATATTTATTTCCCACCTCCAAGTTCTATCACTTGTGCAATGATGAGATATGTGTATGGTATATATGTACGGTATGTTGTTGCATTTATAGGTATTAATGATACGCTTAACTTGTATGTAAAACAGTATTTTACACGTATGATAAATGTATTGGGCTGTGAGCAAACAAACGATGACCAGAATGGACACATGAGGGAAAGGCGATCTTGAATAGCTGTTCGGTAGTTATTAGTGTATTAAGTATTTTAAGACATTGAAGTTATTATTTAATTTATCTTAAAATTCATGTTAAAACATATTCCCATCAAGTAGAAGACAGTCGTTACTTCTTAATGTTAAGGACAACAACCTACCCAAGAGTATAATCGTGGCCAGAGGGCGCTTCAATCGGCTTCTCTAATTACGCAAATAGATTAGTTCCCTATTTTGCTGCAATATGGCGGCGAGGGTTTATATGTTCATCCTAGATAGTAATAGTAAATGTCATGAAATTGCAGTTTTATCGTAATATAAATGTACTATAGTACAGCCGATATTTAGTTATGGTTTTTGATCTGATCTAGAGTTGAGACATAAAAGAAAGTGTCTCTTTTTCCTTCAATCTTACAAATTGGTAAAAATGTGGTATGTTGCATATGAAAAATTGTTTGCGTCATAAATGCTCTTAATGCGAAGAACCACTTGATAAGTCTTTAAGCAATCCAACAATCATAGATTAGGCCTTAAAAATTATATGTAAAACTTTGGTTCCAAAAGGATAACAAAAGTCGTACTATGCTGAGACAATGTATTAAAAGGCTTATTTAAATATATAACCCTCTAGTAGTTGTATAAACTTTAAACAGCATTTGACTGGCACGTCGGGAACGAGAGTAGCATACTGCCTGACGTGCCGACTTAAATATTTTACCTTAGCAACTTAAAAAACTTAATATCGACGCTATGTACGAGAGGCGTTGTGTTAGTTTTAAGGTATCTCTATAAGTCTGAGCTCACGATTATATATGTGACACTGAAATTATTATATGTGCTATGTGAGTGCAGCCTTGGTGTTTTTTGCCAATAGGGCAACTTAAATCAGTTAATGTTACGGTGGGGTTCCATTGCCGAGACAAATCATTATAGATTGACTACGTTTTTCGACCCATAAACGTTAGTCAAACTGAGCCAAACTTATGATAGCACACTAGCGCCTTTCTTTTAATGTCAAAAAGTATCACAAGATACCATAGACAACCTGTTTTTTTGTTTGTTTTTTGTTTTCGACAGCACTGACCGCTACAGCAACGCCCCTCTTACTGGGCTAAAAGAACTTCTCGCGCTATCATTTCACATAATGATTGACTTAACAATGTTTTCTTATAGATGTCTGGGCAGTGTGAACTCACGGTTAGGTAAGGATGGAATCCATCATTAAACATAATTTGAAAACAAGCTTCTACTTAAATTAATAATACTGGTTATGTTAAATGTTACGTATTAGATAGAATCATATAAAAGTAATCACCATTTTCTTCAATACGTCATTTTCCTTAGTCATTTAATAATTAAAAAATGACGCACACGTAGAAAATTATATTTATTATAAAAGTTTTCAAATTATGAAGGTTTAAATGTTGAAAGGAGCAAACGTAATAGGAAATTTTACACGTTCTAGTGGTAATTGGAACCTTTACTTTTGAATAACGTGTGTATACTGTTGCCGACGCGATGATACAAGAACACTGTCACCGCAAGATTCCTTGATTTCGATATATCTTGTTCAATGTATGTTATGTAGCACTATTTTAGCAGTAAGAGTACCAGTAAAGAGGTATAAGACTCATATTTGATGTGGATTTTTTAATAAAACGATATAAAAAAGAAATGATTTATTATTTCATCCACACGTGTGTCGATTTTTGAACAACTCATATTTCAAGAAAATGAGTAATCAAAAATTGTGGATAAAAGTGCTTGATTTTTCACTCCTTCGAAACATACTAATCTCAAATGTGACACTTTTAACTATGTTTTTATTATTAAAGTTAAATAAAAACTCGATTCAAAATTCGCCCGTGTTAAAATTTCTTATGGTCATTTTCGTTACAATTCCGCCATTTTATTACTCTCAAACCGTTCTCAATAAACTTCCACAGAGGAGACTTTCGTATTAAACATAAAATGATCAAATAAATAAAAACACACTATCGAATACTAGAGTTTAAATATATTTAGATTAATTTCAATATTAATGCGTGTGTATAATACATGAATCCTTTTTACACGTTAAACTTAAAATTTCCGATGGCTCGCCGTGTCCGCTGTCAAAGAACTGGTCATAACCTAAAAGCATAATAAACGGGTATTTAAAATATAAAGAACGTAGCCGACATGATTTTATATTTCTATTTACAAAACTTAATTATAATTTAATAATAAAATGGGAGTTAATTAAAATATATGCTAAATCTATGTTTGTTTAAAGTACTGCGTATAGATAAAGTATTGGGGGTAGACAGACAGGAGAAAAATATCGGTATTAAATTCGTAACAGAACATTCAAAATTTACACATTGTTGATTTCCAATCGATATTTTATCTAAATGCTGTTCGAATGCAAACCAATTATAATGTCATCGCCTAACAGTAGCCGAGGTTCGTAATTCAACTAACTTATTTAAATACACATTTTTTAAACATCAAATCTACAAATACATCAAACAAACGTATTTTCATGTCAAATGGAAAACTTTAAATGAATGTATGTATGACAAAACTAACATTTAGCACGTTTTTTTTTTCATTTTCTTTTAAATATTATATACAGTATGGACATGATTGAAATTACAAAAACAAGTTTGTACAAGTTCACAGGGTGTCCGAATTCCGCAACATTTTAATTTATAAAGAATAATCCAGCAATACACAAACAATTATCATATTGAAGTCACAATAGTTAAATTTTATTTACTAAAAAAAACAGTATGTTAACACAAACAGTTATAATGGCAACTCTATACAAATTAAAATCTACCTTAATATATATTCTCACACCAATGGTTGCATAAAAAACATTTGCACAACGTAACACTCAATTTTAAATTTAGATACAAATAAAAATGGATACGATAAAGTAACATTTACAAATATTAAAAAAAATATATATCGATAAAATTTGTGGAACACTTGAACAAAATGCATTTTTAAAAATAAAAACAAAATTTTCAGTACAACTAGGATCTTTACAAAAATTCTTTCAACCTGAAATATATGTAAAAATATTGGTTTTTAAATTTAGACGGTTTTATCAACAAATTATGCGCATATTTTTTTTTATTGACGATAAAAAATAACACCAGAGTTATTCCAAAATTTCATAATTTCGTTAGACAGCCTATTTTTATATGCTAAAAAATTGAGCGGAGCAAATATTGAATCAATGGAAGCATTTTTTATAAACCATATTTACGACATTCTATTAATATTTTAATTTTTTTTTAACGAGAATTAAAAACAAAACAAAGCTTAATAAACTGACGACTTTGTTTAAGAAACTGACGTAATGTGGAAATATTTTATAAAATAATCATGGAAATATGTAAAATGAATAAAACCTTACTATACTAAAGATTACATTAATACATTAAATTAAAATAATAGGAATAAGTAATTTAGATAAGCTGGTATCTAAAAAGGAAATGACGAAAAAGAACTTGACAGTTTCAGCGGCGCCAAACCTTTAAGCAACATAATTTAATATACGCTAAAGGAAATATAAATATTTTTTTTTGTACAATTTACTTGGAAACTGCAAATGTATTAAACTAACAAAAGCTGACACATAACTTGAAATAACGTAAAAACTAATGTAATTAATTTTATTTAAAAACCAATCAGATGGAAAGCTGCGTTAAAAAAAGTTCCATTATCAATTAAAAGTGTCACATGTAAACATTTCCAACACTCATAAGCCTTTTTTACAGCAACATTATCACCACTGTTAGGGCAACACTGTCACTCAAACATCATTTCAGCTTATTGCTATTTTTCAATTTTCTTCTTGATTTTTCCATTGACTTTTTTCTGTTCCTTTTTTTTCTTCTATAAAATATTCATCTTTCAAACATTTTCACATTTTTATTCAATAAAAGACAATATGCAGTGGCTGCAGTGACTGGGTTGCCCTGACAACCACAAGTGTTAAGTTTTTTTTCTGTGTATTTTACATAAACTTGATTATATGTTTTATAGCAATATCAACATATACATTTGATCATTGAGGAACAAATTTTGTTACAATTAGTAGATACATATATAAAATGTATTTATATATCTACTAGCATATGAAACTTTCGGCAAACTGTCATTTGCATAACAGATAACAAAAGGGGACACATGTACACAGCAAATTATTTCTATACAATTTATATCTAACAGTTACAAACTATTAATTTAACTACAAATATCTTTGTGCCAGTTTAACTTGCACTCCTACGTTTTGATGCAGTGAGTAATAAACATATTTTATACCAAACGTGAGAAAATATTTGACAAACAATCACAAAATCACATAGAACATGTTTATCCAATTAAAAATATATACATATATTGAATGTTTAATACTGGCATGATTTCATATATACCACATTTCTAACGCCAATTGAGTCTCCAAAGACGAAAACAAAACACATATCAATGTCTTCAATCACTCTTGTCGCGGTGTATCGTGTATCCGTACAAAAATAGGGCGACCACGAAGCTTCGTTGGTGGTGCGGCCGCTATTTGGTGAAGGCGGCGAACACGGCCCACATGATCTCGCAGGCGTCGGGGCGCATCGCCTCGGCCTCGAAGTCGAGGTCCAGGAGCGCGCGCACGCGGCGCGTAGCCAGCTCGTAGTCCTCGTCCGAGAGTGGCGCGAAGGCGTTCTCCAGCACGTCGGCGGAGTGCGCCAGCATCAGCAGGGCTAGCGACCGCTTGTCCGCGTGCGCCACGTCGCTGATTGACCGCCTCAGCGCCGCCTCTTGCACCTACAACACATATTTATTAAACTTGTTAACATTTTCTTTTAATAAATTATTAAATTCAAATGCTTCCTAATCATTGGTATATATAAGTAGATATATTTGTTACAAACTAATTACATTTCCATGTTGGTTGTTATCAATTTAATACAGTTCATCAAATTACTTCTTTATACCTTTAATGATAGAACTACTTGTATTTTATGAACTTTTGTCCCCTGAGTCATACAGACTATAAAGCTAGCCTCAGTATCTCTATGGGTAGAAAACAATCAGTAATGAACATAATATATTGACTTCAAAATGAAGTACTGAATGTTAAAAAATATACAATAAGTGCATTACACAGCTTAATTATAATTTAGATATTGTTTATTTATTACTAGTAATTTTTTTGTCTCTAGGATGACAAATATAATCACCCTATATTTTAAAATCTCATTAATTCCACTGTCAATGTTATGAGATCATTGTTGTACACTTTCACCGTGACTTACAGTTATTAGACTATACAAATCTTACCTTTTTAACTAAACGACATTTGACAACATTATCTGTCAATGGATGTGTGGTCATATCGAAGAGAAGGAAGTTTTGTTTCTCTGTAGTCAGAACACCTTTCTCCACCAGATTCTTTGCTAGCCTCTCCCGGACATTCTTGAGTTGATACTTCAGCTTCATTGGATTCCAAGTTTCACCTGTACAAGTAAGTTATATGATTATTTTATTAGTTAGGTTACTTTAAATAAAATAACATGTAAGTAGATTCAAATGTCAATCATTTTGGCCCTTGGATAGAAAAGTGTGACAACCATAGGTATAGAAGTGCAACCTACCACTCAAATACTCTATCCAGCTCTGTACAGTTTCTGGTGGATCAGTCTCTTTCATATGTTTCAATGCTTCATCTAATAAGACATCACCAGTTGGTGAATCTGAAATGTGGATATATGGACATTACTAATATTAATACAAGGAGTCGGTGTAGATTACAATTGCAATATTTGTAACCTACGCAATAAATAAATCAAATACCAGCATCTCAAAATATCAGTACTGGTTTAAAAATATATAACAAACACCAAAATATAACTACACTCAAAGCTGGCGGTTATGTGGACATAATTTTATTCATTACTTAGAAGTATTGACTAAAATTGGTTGGAAATGTTTGTTGGTAATTAATATAGAGATTAAGTAAATAGTGTGTAACTATTTTTGCCTCTGGTTTAGAACCAGTTTCCTTACTCATGTTTTGTAACAACCCTACACAAACTCTAGAAATAAGATTTATTGTATAGCTCAAGTATATTGTTATTCAATATTTAATTAAATATCAAGGAAAGATCTTGCAATCTCTTGCACAAGCTAAAGAATAACAAACATTTAAAAGGCAAATTAAGTTTGACCACATGTTCAAATACTTAAATATTTATTTATGACTTGACATTCAAAGCAAGTCTACAATCAATAAACCTTTGAATGTAGGATCAAAACTGTTTAAATAGCATGATGATAGTGTACGTGAAACAAACATGAATCTAGATTTATGACACATAGATAATAATACCTGATTTCACTATAACTTTTCTAGATAACAATCCCTTTCTTCTCATCCCAGCTCTTTCTAATTCTACGCGGCCTCGAAGTCCTAGTTCAATTAGTATACATCCTCTTAAACCACTAGATATGCAATCATTCCAAAATGATGTGTAACCCTAAAACATAAAGTTTACGTGAAGTAATTGTTTATACAT
This sequence comes from Papilio gigon, assembly GCA_027563995.1. Taxonomy (NCBI): domain Eukaryota; kingdom Metazoa; phylum Arthropoda; class Insecta; order Lepidoptera; family Papilionidae; genus Papilio; species Papilio gigon. The sequence goes on from JAODUI010000012.1 coordinate 4,442,111, forward strand.
ATGTACATAGATTATTATTTTTTATTAAGTATAACTTTACCTCTTTATCCTTCAATCCCAAAAGTAAAACTTCTTCCATCAATGTTAAACGAGTTTCCTTTGAGTCGCCATCATCATAATTTTTATCGTTTTTCTTATCATCGTCATGGTTCTCTTTTACTGTTCCATCGGAATTGTTATCCTTTAGAACATTTCTTCGTTGCACCAATCCTTCCGAGCGGTTCATTTTACCATCTAAAATATAGCACGCAAACAAAACTCAAAAATATTTTTGTGTAGAATCAGAATTTGATTATTATTTTTTAGAAGTGAGTGTTAATATCAATTGTTGACGTTTGCCACACGACATATGAGAAAAATATGGCCGAAGAAAGGAATGTGTTTCGTTTTTTATGAATTGTTCATTTTGACATTTCCAAATAACATTAATTTGTAACTGTAATTTTATGTAGTTATTATCACGTTCTTAAAAAACAATATTACATAAGTTGAGTTCTTGGATATGATGAAAATTACGAGTTATAAAATTATTAAAAGGTAGTGCCTGGCATTAAAAGAATAGAAAACAATGGAGGCGCCATTAATATCGGATATGGCAATACTATACTGATTTTGCATGTTCTTATTCCTACCTACTTCTTATTCAGTTTAAATGGTATTCTTATAAAGAAATGAAAAAGGAATAAAACTAGGTAGACATCGGAAAGACATCCGAATAAGAATATAAAAATTGCAAATAAAAAATGAATTGAGTGAATGAAATATCAATTTGAGTGTCATTTGTTATGTCCGCAAGTCGTACCAGTTATGAAATGCTCCTGTCTCGACGGTTTTTCTTAGTGACATGTGTTAACTGTCACAAATGTCAATATACCATTTAGAAGTTTTTGAATGAAGGTAAGATCTTCATTGTGTAGATTAAGGAAATTATAAATGAACTTTACATGTAAAACCACTCAAACTTATACAGTTGCAAAAGAGTAAAACGTTAATAACTGTAACTTACTTAATTATATGTACTTTTCAGATCATTTCAGCTAAAACTCGCTTTTTCCAAACCATAAAAACCTGTTACGGGTTAATAAGAAGGCCTATGTCGAAATCAAATGATGTATTTTACGGGTCTAATGAAAGGTAAGCAATAAATGTGGTTATGATTTAAAATGCATGTATAATATTATGTAATCTTACAAAAATCTATTAAAAACATATTTCTTCAAACCTTTCATCAAACCTCAGGGCCTCACGAACCTATTAAAGATTTGAAACTTCGATAGCTTGATTTCATTGTATATTTATTCTGATTTTAAATAAAAACAACTCTTGGTCTTACAGCTATAAAGGGGAAAAGCTAATATATCCAGCAGCAACTAGGAACCAAGAACCTATATTGCAAGTCCTAAAACGGTTTATAATAAGTGATACAGACATCATAAATGATGAAAGTCCCACATTTGTCGAAATATCCTCAGGATCTGGACAACACTTGGCACATTTTGCACCACATTTTCCAGGTGTAAAATTTCAACCCAGTGAAGTTGATGAAGATTTGTTGGGAAGTATATCAATATATGCCACAAACTGTCCAACAAAGAATATTTTACAGCCAATATTGGTTGACATAAGAAGTGACTTGTCATGCTATGGTTTCGAAGAAAATAGTATTGATTACATGTACAATGCAAACATGATGCACATATCACCTTTTGAATGCACATTAGGATTATTTGAGAATGCTGGTAAATATTTGAAATCAGAAGCTCTCATGATTACTTATGGCCCTTACAGTAAAGGTGGAATAATAACACCTCAGAGCAATGTTGACTTTGATATTTCTCTCAAACAGAGAGATCCCCTTTGGGGTCTGAGAGATATTAATGACTTAGTTAAAATTGGTGAAGAAAATAACCTTTTTTTAATAGATACTATAGAAATGCCATCAAATAATAAGACATTGATATGGAAAAAGGACTGAAATATAACATAAGTAAAATGTTTCTTAGCAATAAAACAATATAATCATATAACAATATTCTAAATATTTTCTGTTTAATAGAAACATTGTATGTAAAGCTCAAAAGAATGCATTTTTCTTTGTAACTGCTTGTAGTTTGTTTTATAAATGTTCTAAATTGTTATATCAATTTTGGATTTTTATGACTTACATGCTATATACTTGTGACATAATTTTAAGTTTATAAAATATATCTATTTGTAATAAAGAAAAGAAGACTTTTATTAATGACTACAATTTTTTGTCACGTTAATCTTTACGTATAGAAAGTTGTCTATGAATTCTGTTCTAAATATTTACCAAGTTTTTTCGAAATCCCGAAATTTACCCGTTCTGGAGACAATAATCAATTTGTATGCAAAGTTTTTTGTTGTCGAAGATGGAGGACCGCATACTGTGGAAGGCATTGATAAAGGCCCATGTCCACTAGTGGGCAGATGAACACTGATGATGGTGGTGTTGATCATTTTACGCCTTGTCTACATTGGAGAGATGTATGGTCATGGATATGATGCAAAAAGAGGTCCAATGTGTTCACATAAAATGTAAATTTAAAAAATTCTATATAGTACGTTAATTGCCGGTGTTGCTATTACTCGATTACTAAAAATATATTCCATATCTAGATTATTTTTTTGTTTATCTTAAGGCCTAATTAAAAGTATTTAGCTCGATAACCTTCAAAAGTGTCATTGTGAATCATCGCTGCTATCAAGCATACGCAACTGATATTTTACGTAAGTATCTTGTCCTACCGTTTACATTACGCTAACAAACATATTAACAATATAACTGTCCCTCTCATTCTCTTTGAACGGAACCGAGATAGGAATACTATGAAGAAATGAGCGCGGCAAGTACCGCTGCGCACTCACTAGACCTTAAATAATGATTAGTCAGTTCTTCGATTCAGTGCCTTTGACTATAATTTTCAAACAGTATTCTTAGTTCCACTACCATGTAAATCTTAGCATTGTTTACTCAAGAATCTACTTTTGAATTTTAAAGGAAGTTTAACATTAAGGAATTACAACCTCGCAGGCCGATCTCACGGGATTGGAATAAGGAACAGGGCGATGATGAAAGATGGCTGCCATGCTCAACTCGGAAGAAGTATTGTTACGTTGCCAGACAAATATAATCTTCATTAACTATTAATTTTCAATGAAACTTACTTCAATTAGTTCAAAGAAATATATTTGATAGGCGGAATCGAACCTAAAACTGCACGTACGTTAGTGACTACACTTCTAGACTAAGCTGTGTTTGGATCATCCAACATATTTACGTGAAGTTAATAGTACCAACTTTACATACATTATGATAAAAAAAATAGGTCCTTGTGTAATTAAAATGTATTTAAGTTTTCAAAAAAAATGATATGGTATTATCGTTTTAGCTCATTCGTTTTGATAGTATATCAGCATTTAGACCCCTACTGAGGCTTAAGGATATTATCAAAACAATCCATAACCTACGTAGATTCTGTCAAATGTTATAAAAAAAAACATTGGTAGAGTTTGCAGCAGTATTAACTACTACTGTGAGAATAGACCACAGCGGTGGAAGGACAAGTGGAGGTAATTCTGATGTTTCTCTGATGAGTGTATTTATCAAGAGGCGAAATGTAAACAACAGTAGTCATAAGTTTAACTGAGGGAAAAGTCATCATCAGCAGCCTTTGTTTATCCACTGCTGCATATAGACCTAGAGACAAGTTACAAAAATGGGAACATTAAGGTAGGTCGAAGATTATTAGGGAAATTTTAATTGTAAGTCACTTTAATACCTACTGCTGATTAGGTAAAGCCGTGGCGATTTTTATCAGAGCTTAGTTCAGGAGAAATAGCGCAATTCGTTGAAGCGCATTTCGTTGACGCGGACGTGTGCGCGCGCGGCGACGACGGCGGGACGCACAAGCACACCCACCACACTATCACGCTGACGAGTGCGAGCGACCTCACGCCATGGCAGACACAACTCCCACCACGGTATGTTGTGGCACTATACAATTCAGTTAAATAATCTGTCTTACCGGGTATTTTATCTGTAAGTCAACTAAAATAGTGTAGTACACGAAGGAAGGTAAATGGCATAAACGTAAGCCAAACATCTTTAGTGATTGAACTTTACACCGTAGTGTGGCGCGATAGGGCAAACCGCCAGTTGGCTACCAAACACGCGCCGCCGCGGTCGCTACAAGACGAACGTTTTCCTCGCGATAACAACTAAAATATTTTAACTAAGCAAATGTAACAAAGTGATTTTATACAACTTTAACTATTTATTACATAAGTGCCAATCCCTGTTTTGTTTGGTTAAGAAAAGAAAATAAAATATCGCAACGGTGAGATTTTAATTATAATAATGTCTCTATTAAACACATTTATACGTAAAATAAACTGTGACTGAATCCGAAAATAAAACCTAATTAATGATCAATGTCCTAGGAAAACCAAAACATTACATATCTCAATGGTTATAGTTAGTCAAAGATGCATATTTGCTTACTCAATAGACTTGTTTATGGTTTTATGACCATGACTTTAGCAATGACATTTTTTTTATAAATATGAATGTGTGCTTGGATTTATAGAAAAGACGAAATGATGCGTCTGCCTCTATTCCCGTTACAAGACTCCGTTAGTTGACCCCCTTTTGGCAATTTTGTTTGATATACATATAGGCACATACAAATATTACTGTCTAGATTAAAATAAAGAAAATTATTATAAGAAAATTAGATTTCAAAATGAGTAGAAATAATTAAGAGTCCATTAAGCACATATATAGTTTAGTTATAGTTCATATATTAGTTAAGACGTTTTGTGATAATTGATAACCTTACAGAAGGTTGTATGCAAATGTTCAAGACGCATTTTTTTTTATCGAACATAAAACCTTGTGTCTTACATACTAAGTAGGAGTTTTTTTTTATTATTTAATGAATGAAAAAGAGACAGTTTGATCAATACGAAAACAAAATCGACATTAGATAAAGTATTTTTAATTAATCGCGTGACAAAAAGTAGGAATAAATTAATTTTATTAAACGTAATATTACCTTGAAATGAGGTAGATTAAACGAATTCATTACTGGTGCATGATCCCCGCCGAGCTAACTGTAGTCGTCGATAAGAAAGATAACACTAAAAGTTATCAGTTTTATCGTTTTCAAGGGGAATATAACTAATGAAAATCAATTCTTATGTATTGGTATGATTTCGTAAGTTAACAGAGCGATACTTTGATCTTAATTTAGGTACAAAGTCCAATTAGTTATTATATAATATTATGTAGAGTATAACACATACAAACAAACCTCGTTTAAAACATAATGAGCGTTTTCCTGTTTGTTTTTTGTTGATACTCGTGACCCGCCCACCTTTATGAACAGATTAAGATAAATAAAATGTTTATAAAAAAAATAAAAGTATTCATTTCAAATTCAGAAAGCTTAACGCTATAGTTTAAGTTTGGGAGTAAAAAATTTCGCTTTGGTCCCTTCAACTTTTAGCGCGTAAATTTAACATATTTATTTAGCTAACTTGAGTTTATTCTTTGTTGTCTTCTGCTAGTTCTCTTTAGGCGAATTCAAAAAGCCAGACGTCAAATGTTTTTTCCAGTATTCTTTTTTTTTAAAGTCACATATTTATAATGTTCATTACTAGAGTAAAATAGGTTTTATCAACGATATATGTGTTTTAAAACTCCAGTAATTTTAATCAAATATGTATCTATTCGAAATCTATGGAAACGTGAATTACAACAAACCCATCTAAACAAACTATCTCTACAAGGCTACAATCACCTGTTTAAAACAGTGTGTATCAATAAATTAAGCACTGAGATGATTCTAAAAACATCTATACATAACAAATGACATTGTCTTTAGACCTATGTGTTACGTTAATTTCTCATTTCCATTGAATACATATGTTCATACATGAACGCATATGGTTCTCTAGTGTTGCGGATGACGATGGGCGTCGATGTTCACTTCTGTGTTCCCGCCGCTCGTTTACCCTCTTTTTTTTATCAAAAAGTACGTAATTAAATTTTACAACAAAAAAAGTATGGTCAGTTAATGTACAGAATAGAAAAAACAATGTATTTGATATAATTAGATCACGTTTCTTTTCCTATCTAATGACTTTTATTTCCTCATTTTAATGTTACTTAGTATTCCTAACGTTAGTTTTTTTAATTCATTAATCCGATAATTTTTTTTTTGATTTAGAGGACAAACGTAATACTTTTCTTGTAACAAAAAATTACGCCACACGAGTACATTGATAACGCGAAAGAACGTCATGTCATTCTTTATAAAAACAAAATGGAACTATATTTGTCGGTGTTATTATTATTTCTAGACGTAATCCGGAGATGTCAATTTGAAGTTCTTAATTCGAAATTTAAACACAATTCATAAACAATTTTTTTTTAATTGCAGATAGCTTTATTTACTTTTCGGCATCAATTTAGCCTATTTTTCACCTTTATCCGTTCCCGAAATTTCTTTAAAATACACACTGATAAAAAATTTGAACTACTATGATTTGTATCTGTGGCAAGACCTATGTAATAAGTGTTGCTATGGCTATTTTCTTTTAGAGAAAAACACAATGACAATGTTTTTGGCATTCCAATTTGAATTACGAGTGTGAAAATTTATGATTTAATTCAGTGCCGATGCATACGTATCTATTTATAAAAAAAATATGAGTGATGAACTAGAAGTAATTTCTTACGTTAAAACATGTTGATTATTTACATTGTAGTTTTATTTATTATGCAAGATACAGGAAGAACATTTTAAATATTTAAAATATAAACTTGCTAAGGTGCTGTTGTTATTACACGGTCTTCAATCGATGTAAAATTTATAAATAGACGTAATTTGTTACAAACACGCGAAGCGGAATGATGTTGCAAATATTATCATTTGAATCATCATATTATTAAACTTTTCAAATTAATAAATTATGATAATAATCGATTGCTACAAACAATTATTAATAATATGAGATTGTATAGTTTTCTTTGTAACAAGGCACAGGAATTGGGTTTACGGTACAGTTCCAATAGACACGAGTAATTAGACTTCGGGATGGAAATACATTTTGTTTGTCCGTAATACAAAGTTTTATTATTGGCACTATATTTACTTAGTGACACTGTACAACGCAATTTGCAACATTTACTCAATGGTACGGTGGCTGGCCGCCAGGAAAACAACATTGTTCATATTTATTGCAATTTAAAATTTTTGCGCACATCGAGAACGTTGTTGAATCCTTCGAAAAAAACAATCGAAACAAATAAATCAATCGTTCATCATCATCAGCTCACTATGCATCCTCACCAAGGGGCTCAGAGCCTACTCTATTATTAAAGATGACTAGGCCATAGTCAACCACGCTGGTTGACTTCACACATATCTATAAATTTCTTCGCAAATATGTGTAGGTTGCATCACGATATTTTCCATTACCGTAAGAGCGTCGGATAATGTACATATGCAATTCGATAATGGAAAAACACATTGTTACATGGCGGGGATCGAACCTGGGCAATGTCGAGTACGGTCGGGTCCAGACAAACACTTAACAACTGCGCCACCGACGCTCTCAATCGTTACCTATCTTATTAATAACTGCGGGCACATTCCACTTTCAGTAATCATTGAAATGTCATCACAACATGTTATTTCGTATTAAAACTCTCAGTTACTAAGGCGATATTGATATGTTAACTAGATTAATACTTATCATATAATCCTAAAAGTCACATACACCTTCGAATTATATGTTACCTTATCACTAACTTTACAACTTTAGATGTACTCATAAATATAGCTATGAGCAATATATAAATTAGCTTTATCTATAAATTATTAGTATACTAGACTACAGAGCGTCGATGGGACAGTTGTTAATTTGACTTGACCGGACCGTACTCGACATTGTCCTGTATCAATCTCTGCCAATGTGTTTTACGATTTTCGAATTTCATATGTACATTAACTGACGCTCTGACGGCGAAGGAAAACATCATGTTGCAGCCTGCTCATATCGGTGAAGTAATTAAAAAATGTGTGTGAAGTCAACACACATTAGGCCAGCGTGGCTGACTGTGGCCCACCCCTAATATAGGGTAGGGTCCGAGCCACTCAGTGGGGATATCTAGTGAGTTAATGATGATAATGGTACTAGACTAGAAATGATATTAGACTAGGAAATGGTAAACTGGTCAATGGCGACTCGAATAAATACATATGATAGCCATTTTATATTTATTCATCGAAATTGCATCATTTGTTATAAATAGATCCTACAGATTAATAAAATTATTGTTTATTATATTGTTCTAACTGTTTCTCAATCAAAAACTCCTCCATTCATACTAGTTAGTTCGCAAACTGATGTTTATCATTATTCAAATATTTTCGACGTGTCGAAGTCATGACGTAAGTGCGAAAATAGTCGTACGAGTAGAAAGAATGCAGACGATTACAAACCGTTTTTTGAACCGAACACCGAACAAATTTTATGTGTAAACGTAAAATGTGTAACGACAGCACAAAATGAACATCGCCATCTCTTGACAAATATGTAAAACATATTGCTATCTCTGTTTTTCGTAGAGGTAGAGAGAGACGACAGTATATTTTAGTTTAGGACGGATGGTGTCGTAGTCGAAATTGGGCATCATAATACAAAATTCATACCAACATACAATTTGAATACGAACAGATTTCCTACATGAAGCTAAAAGATTGGTTATAACTGATATGTGTTCTCAGCACTTTAGGTACAATCCTCGCAGCGTCAACAAGATAATGTTTTATCTGTTACGTATAAAATTATACTAACTAAATAAAACAATACAAATACGGTAACATAAATATCTTTATTTTTTTTAATTGATTCTTCTTTATTCTTTACGTCAATGAATTGTTTTATCTGTGGATATGTCAGTCAATAAAAAGAAAACCACCTAGAAGAAATATACGTTTATATATTAACAGAAGATATAGGATTTGCGTGTTAACTTTTGTATTTTACTTAGCTAACAAAACAGACTAACCGTCTGGCTGTTGGTCTGCGAACAATGGAAATGTTAGTATATGATCCGATGACTTAAACATACAATTGTAGATAGACCAAATAGTAGGGTCAATATTATCCACCGGTTTAAACATCCCTATCTCTGTGCATGTCTTCACTCCTGAGAGTCACGACCTCTTCTCTACAAACTCACGTAGCGTTTCTCCACACTGATATTTCAGATGTGGGAGAATCTCGACATTACCAGTGCAAAATATGTTTTTAATCTCGGTGGAAATTATGAAATAAATATATTTATACCTTTAGGTTACGTTACTAAGTGAGATGGACATTGTTTGAAATATATTTTATAAGCAACATTATTTTTTTTAATTTACGGTAAAAGTCGCACCTTCAGGTGCAAATTTTATTGCAATTTTCTTTATTAGAATATGTACGTTAGAATGTGTTTGAAAAAGTAGCTTTTTTTCTTATTACTTACTTCATAAATTGCCATTTTTTTATGTTAATAATAGTTGTCTTGAGATTAGAATAAGATATTGTAGGGGCCGTTATATTTGCAACTGCACGACTAGTGCGTAAGTTATTTGTCTTGTATTGCAAATAAGGTAATTAGGTAAATGATATTCTGTTCATGAGATTGATGTTTTAGTGAATAATACGTACATATACATGAAGTAAAAACCTTCTTTTGAAATGTTATATCATTAGCAAACAATGAGATTTATTTTAAAATACTTCGCAAAAAATTTAAAATGGATGTATAGTGACGTCACAGCGTATCAAGAACGCTGTATTGTTCCTTTTTAGATTTGTCATCAATTCACTGAAAAGATTTTCTCTGATTATATAAGCTTTTGTCTATATTTCCATGTTTCCGATACGGAAATGAGAAAATGGAATGAATACGGAGAGCAGAAGACCTCATACTGTTGCGACGCATTGGAGAAGGTCTAAGTCCAGCAGTGGGCAGACAAAGGCAGATGATAATGATACATGTCAAACTCAGAAAGATAGCTCGCACATATACGAGGACCTATAATTCATTCCCATGTGACCCCTCCGCCCGCCACACTAGACACTTCCCCGGCTTTAGTACTTCGGTGAAAAATACACCTGTGTATAAACCGTAATGACGGCGCGAGGGACACCAGCTCGCCGCTCGCACACGTGACTACTACAATTATTAAATTCAACATTATTTAATATATACCTGCGCGCGGTAAACTCCAGTACTTCACAGAATCGGCGGCCCTTCTTCATAAACATACGTTTGTTAGTGACTCATTATAGGACTCCACAATGTCTCGGCACTGTTTTCTATTACTGTTTAAAGTAAAGCTCGGCTCAATTCGCAATTACAAATAAAAAAGTAAAACTTGCGAAGGTCCCTCCCGGGAGCGGTGGCAGGCGACGAGGACGTCGCAAATAAGACGCGAAAAAGCCATTACACAGTTGAGTTATTGTACTAAGAGTAACGGCGGAAAGTTTACAATTTAATTTACTCTGAGGACAACAGCGCGGCGCACTGACGAACAACTTTCTGTAGTTTAAAGTCGAGGCGCATTTCGCACTATTTATCTCTCATTTCCTTCATCGCGGTAATGTGCCATCATATTTGTTCACATACAACAATAACTGATTTCTCATGAGAATAATTAGTAGCCCGGCTTACTGCAAATATTTACTTATTTTTAGGACAAACATACAGCGACGGCCTGCACTTGGGAAAGTGGAAATGTCCACACTCTTGTGTGTTCAGTTCGTTAGTATGTTATTTCATCCAAAAGACACTTACTCTAGGGTTGTCTGAGGTTGAAGGATTGTTTCCATAAGGATATCTCGTGGCAATCACGAGAAGTACGTAACAAATATCCTGTTTACATCGAATCAGTAGTACTATTGTTGTAGGACGCTTTTAAAGATGTTGTGACTAAAGCAGCACGGCATGATACTATTCCGTAGACACGTTCGTGTCGAGTTCCCACAAACTCAACAGATCAAAAGTATATATGCTGCGAATAGCGTTCGCGCGCGACTACAGGCATTTCGTTAAGTTCTCGAAAATTGGACGCTTCTTCTTGTTTCTTTATAATATGTTTTACAAATAAGTTCTTGTAACAGAATTCGCTTGAGTTCGCTGACGGTTAAAAATGATTCCACGATTCCTCCAGCTAAACTTATTTCTGTTAATTTATTGACCGTTTTTTTAATAATACCGTACCGAGATCCTGCTGCCAATTGGTGTTTTTACATCAGATTATTTTTAACAAAAATATGCGGTTCTTCACCCACCTCAATGAGGAGTTGTGACATGTTACTTTGCTTTCATTTAGAATGTTGTAACTAGCTCTTATTTAAAATAGAGTCTATACAATTTGAAAAGAAATATTGAAGCTGTGAGCGCAGGGCACGTGACGCGGCTCCTGATAAGTCCAGGAAAAGATTGCTTGTCCTTTTTAAGCCTCGTACTTAGGTTTGCTCATAAATTAACGTTCAATTTATTTTTGTAATAGGAAAATGTTACTTAAAAGTCCATAACAAAAGCCTTCAAAATAAACCTGATTGATTACCTACAAGTGAGTGTCCGTGGTTTGGAGACAAAATCGCAAAATGATTAGCAAAGACTACGCTATGGTGTGTCACACATTGTTTTTCATTGTTATTTTGCTCCCGAGTGTGGCGGCCCTTGGTCGAATATAAAGAAAAGAAACCGCTCAAGCGTTTTTGTGTTTTGTTTTTACAAGTTTGATGACATAAACATTCTTGCGGAAAAATTTGATCTGCATACTTGCCTTCATATACAATGACTTGCCTTATGTGGAAACTTAGGAGACAGTTAGATTGAGTGGGAGCTTCAGTACCCAGTTAAAAGATTTATATATTATGTCCTTTATTCGACTGTTCGGAGTTAATTATTATTTACCAAACTGCGTAAAACATTCTAGTGTTTGAGTTGCATTAAATTGTTTAATTTTATGTTTCCACAGTCAACTTTCGTGACGCACAACCAGTTGGGAACCATCGAGTAATGTAATTGCGGCTGCGAGCGTGGCGTTAAGGAGGGGGAGGGGGTTTTGGGTGCGAGCTGTGCACGACATGACGCTGCTCTCGAGAGGAATTTGAAGCGCGCTTCGTGTGCCCCGTCTGGCCTCTACGAATTTTTATACACAGGTATTTCAATTTTTTATTACCAAATATAGACGATTTTTTTTTAACGAAAATTGAAATATACTATGAAGAGTATCGTTTATAAACGTAAGAGAAGACTTAAACGAGACGTACTCGTGTAGGCTCCTCTCTGCCGCGCACCGTTGAGCGTTGTCAATGACATTTGTAGTAGCATTGGCCGATCTCTTACTCGTAACACGAACGAACAGTGAATTAAACATTATAAAGCTCGCACTAAGTACGTACATTAGTCGCTGGATTTCATGCAGTTGCACAAAGTTGCGCGATGAACGCGTTTACAGTGAGTTTGCCGAGTCAGCGAGCGAGCGCACCGGTGCGAATATTAACATT
>JAODUI010000012.1:4454816-4465513 GCA_027563995.1 Papilio gigon
CGCCAAGAAGCGACCGGTACACTCCTAATTAGGTTATTATTACTATGTTCCTTCGCGAACAATCCTAAAACAAGCTGTACCAAGCGGACCTGGAATGGTTACAAAAATATTAGTAAATTGTAAAGTTACGATTAAAAATATTATATAATAAGATAATCGCAATATTTATTGCTTATTACATGTTTTACTTAAACATTATCTACATCTGAATTAAGATTAGTAATGCGTATTAATATGTTTTTAGGAAGCGTCGTCAGTTATCGTGGAAAACGGCGAGGAGATAGTGCAAGTACACAAAATGCAGATGCCAAATGGAACAAACAAAACATATTTAAATGGTAAGATATAATTAAGTTTTATTATAAAAATAAAAACATAATTATTTGAAAATAATTTGATAATAAGTTTGTTAACAATTAAAGCAAACTATTTACAAAAAAAACTTTACCCTTAGATTAATATCATCATCATCATCAGCCCACTGTCTGCCCACTGTTGGATATAGGTCTTTCCCAATGCCTTCCACAGTATGCTGTTCTCGGCTTTTCGCATCCAACGACTTCCTGCTGCAGACTGCTGACTTCTTTATCGGCCATATTAATCTTAAAAATTTAAAAATTTAAGATTAATATGGCCGATAAGGAAATTTTATAAAATACGCTGCATCACCGACTTTTCTAAAATTATCGTTTTAATAAAGTTTAGGTATTGTTTGCGATAGTAAAAATCTCAGATTGGTACGGACAATCTCATAAACAAAGTACGCGTGTAATGCTATTTGTAAATTATCAAATTTGCGTGAGCCACGTTCAAAGTCCAAACGGCAAGGAATTATCATTCTGTATTCATTATAATTTTTTTGTTATGATTTAATATAACTGAATGAAACAATGTATGACGTATTATTAATATTTTTTTTGTATATAAAAGTTAGATATACGTGTATTTACGTATATTGCGGAAGTTTAGAATGTATAGTTTCGTAGTTATGATACAATGTGTTAAATAGTTTATGCTTGCCCTAAACATAGGTTGTATGGAATACCTGAGAACAATCATGTTTATAGAAACTTTTTATTGTTAACCGACATTGGGTATAGTCACATTATTTATATGTAATAACTAACTGAAGTAATTATTTATCTGTGCAAAATAAGAGTTATATTATACTCAAATTGATTGCTTTATTAATATTACGTAGAATTATACTGTGTTAATATAGTTGTATTGAAAGAAAAAATTCAAATGATGTGTTTACAATGAGTTGTAGGTTATAGTTCTAACAGATGTCAATTAAATAAAAATATAGAATCAGACTGAACTTTAATATTGGTTTCAGAAAACTCTCCAAGAACATTTAATTGAAAAAAAATAATTTAGGATTAGTTTAATGTTACGTAATTCAATATAATCATGTTGATAATGCATACTTGATTATAATCTTCGCTTCCTTTGCGCATTCGTAGGTCCGGACCAAATAATACCGGCGGACGATTACGTAAGTTGTGTGCCGGGCCACTATGTCAAAATCCGTATGGAATCTCGGGGCGTCGCATCGGAGCCCCCCGTGTCGGTGCCGGGCTTGTTGAGCCGCACCGCTGCGAGGTACCCCGACGCTACAGCACTGGCCTCCAAGAAGAACGGAAAATGGCATAAACTTACCTACAAGTAAGTTAGTTTCTGTGGTTGTCCACTCTCGAAGTACTTGTATGTCATATCGTCAACCCTTTCATTCTTTTTGAAAAAAAGAGAGACAACAATATGAGTCAATAACATGACTTTTGTATCTGGATTTTTTTTATTTCGATTCATTAAGAAGATACGGTCTCTCTTAAGGTCGGAAGTTTTAAAAGTGGATTGAAGACAAACATTAAAATGAATGTGTTTTGTTTTCAGACAGTACCAAGAGCGAGTGCGCACGGTGGCCAAGGGTTTCCTAAAGTTGGGCTTGGAGCGCTACCACTCAGTGGGCATACTCGGATTTAATTCAGAACAATGGTATATCGCCGATCTAGCCGCTATTCATGCAGGGTAAATCTTGTATTCATATTTTTATATCTAGTGAATAATTAAGCTGTTTATATTTTTATCTATTCTATTCTAGAACTAAGTGAAAAGATAAGAAATCATATAAAGGATCAGCAGAGACTGGAAAAAACAAACAATGTTACATTTTTAATATTTACGTTGTTATTTTTACTTTACGTGTTGTTCTTTCAGAGGTTACGCGGCCGGTATCTACACGACGAACTCTCCCGACGCTTGCTACCACTGCTTGGAGACGTCGCGCGCCAACATCTGCGTCGTGCAGGACAAGAAGCAACTCGAGAAGATTCTGTCGGTTCGAAGCCGTTTGAAGTGTTTGAAAGCTATTGTCCAATGGGAGGGGCCCGTTGACACCTCCGTGCCGGGGGTCTACAGCGTGAGTAAAGTAGAAGATTAAATTATATATTTAAACCTCTTTTGTACGTTGTATGAAAACTGTTTAGAGGACTGAAGTTTTTTTGAATGATAAACATGACCATCTAAGTTTCTCCTAGTACTTTTTGCACTTATAAGATTTAAACTACGAAATCTATCATGAGACATTTCACTAAACTACTAATAAAAACGGCTTAACTCACGTGTAGATCGGTGTAGGTACCGACTAGATTACAGCCCTATACTCCACTCGCCCTGAAGAACCCCCGATGGGTCCGAAACTAGTCGGTACCACACTGATCTACACGTGAGTCAAGCAGTTTTTATTAGTAGTTTAGTAATGTTTGTTCCATGTTTAGCTCAAAACAAATGTCAATTGGTATTTCAGTCTTCTCTAAGTGACTTTTTCTTATTTTGTTTTGGTTACCATTACTTAATATTAAAAGTGTTATCACGAGTAGCACGTGGCCATCGATCTGAAGTATTCAAGACGAATGTATACGCCGCTGTAATGTGAATGAACATCTGCAATATGTCGGGCGTTCCATATTTAGATCAGCGAGGTAGTGAACGATGGTGCTACGTATTTTCCGATGATCGCTTTTCGCATAAACTGTTTGGGAGACAAAGTTCAAATACAGACATAAAAATTAATTCATATATTTTATATAAAGTAAAGATTAAATTCCCCAAGTCGTTCGGTTGTAATAAGTAATTTTACCGGTTTTTAATAAATATACGTAAATTATTATTCCCAGTGGGAACAAGTAATGGAAATGGGAGGAAAAGAACCTGATACCGAACTGAACAGCATCCTTAAAGGTATGGCTGTTAACGAATGCTGCACTCTAGTGTACACTGTAAGTTTTGTTTTATATTTATTTTTGACATTATCAGTTCACTTTACATCCTCGTCGGAGCCTATCATGCTGACTAGGCTATAATCAACCACGCTGGCTCAGGGTTGATTGACTTACACATATTGTTGAATTTCTTCTCATATATTATGTCCAATATAAATGCAAATATGTTTGGGATCAAACGCAGGATTACAAGATTACAACTAATCAACAGATTACAAGTGTTAACCACTAAGCCAGCGACGCTTTTTTTTAGTTTTATCATTGTAGCATTAAGCGACACGCTGTTGACTGTGGCCTTTATAATTATTGTCATATTTTCGTTACGTATAGGTCTAAATATTTTCTGAATCTAGTTTTTAATGCTTAATTTAATTGTTAATTAAATTCGTCCCTTGGACGTTCTGCTCACTTTGTGTAAGATATTATATTCATCACACAGTACTTCCCACACGGATACAATAAAAATATTATACTTTGGAATTAATCGTCATAAATTATAAAGATAAAATGTCTATCGAAGGATTGTCGCGAAGATAAGATAGGCAGGGGAAATGAAAATATTGATCGAGGAAAATTCTTGTTCTAATAATAGTATGAATATTTCTAATAGAATATATATTTTTTTTTAATTAAAAAATAATTTAAGTAAAATTACAATTCTATAATGTAGCCATGGAAAACATGAAGGCGTCAGCAAAGTCGGAATGACGAATGCAATTGTTGAATTTGCTAAGCTGTGTTAACTAAGCAACTCGTGTCGTTGTTTTTATATGACTATGTATGACTTATGTTAATAATACCATTAAAATGTCAATATATTTACGATTTAATAGTTGCATATAAAAAAATCTTGATGTAATCATTCCGCTGACGGGTATTCTAACATTAACAAACAACTCTTTACTTCTACTAGTCTAAAAGTAGTACATAAAAATACATGTTTCAATCAACAGTACATTATACAAAGGTTTAGTATATTAGACAGCCTGTATTCGATTCTTTTAATGCCAATGTTATCCATTAATATAGGCCTTTATATAGGACACTTTGACTTTGTATCTTATGTATCGGATAGATGTAGTATTCCATGTTGCAGTCGGGCACGGTGGGTCCGCCGAAGGCAGTAATGCTGTCGCACGACAATCTGACGTGGGACGCGTTCTCGATCGGCGATCGCGTGGGTAACCTGGCGCCGACCTACGACCGGATCGTCTCCTTCCTGCCGCTCAGTCACGTCGCTGCGCAGGTATTTCTATGCTAATTTACTACCATCTAACATGTCATTGGCCTCTCAACTACCTTAGTATGTTTACGAGTGTGTTAGTAACATTACGATTACAACTGTCCTGACCAATTTTCAAGACCAGAGTCTTATAAGAGTAAAATCAGTTAGGTATTTTGGTATATCAAGTTATTTCTAGTAAAAAATTAAACAAAGTTTAAATTAAAATATTAGTTGAACAGCAGCTGGCCTGTGCGTCGATACAATAACTTTTGTAGTATGTATTCCAAACATGTGTTTGACGTCCCATCGAGCAATGTCACATTGCAAAAAAATCGATACGGCATTACGAGTGAAAAAAAAACACGTATGCTGGTTCAGTTCGGCACATTAATTTCTAACTAGTATACATATAATCGATAATAACCTTTATAATATAGTAATTATTTTATATCAAGAACTTGAATAATTGTAACAAATTTTGGTCTCAACCAAAGTAACGTGTGCACAATGCAAGCGTCTACTCCAGAATACTAAGTCATGATTATCAAGTAATTTACATTAATTCATCAAATACAAGACTAAAATAATCCCTAATTAGATGACTCTTTGAGACAAGTCTCAAGTAAACACCAAGCTGGACGCTATAGAGTCAAAGATAAACAATGGCAGAATACCGCATATGTTTTAATCGTAGTTTTTTTGTTTTTTTTTTCTGATCAGGAAGTCATTATACAAGTTGTGAACGGATGAATTGTATAATCGCGTATAACAATTAAATTAACTTGTAGTTTGCAACGTTATTGTTGTAACAAGTAGCGATATTTCTCGTTGTCATGCGAACGCAAATTATCTTGTATACAGTAATTTAGTTATCTGTGCATTGAATGCAAACGATTAAAACAGTATCGTATCTTTTATCTAATTTCAGAACTGTGCAATATGTTTTAATGTTTCCTTTTGCGTAAACCATGCCATGTGTAAATTAATGTTGACTTCCCAGCTTTGTTTTAGCGAAGCCAATATATACGTCAGAATATATTAAATGCTAGCGAAATACAATTAAAAAGTAACACAGCATATTTCAACTTCAACCACTGATTTTTAAAATCAGTAGTAACAACAATTGTTAATATGGTTGGATTCGAACCCACGACCACTATAATTGTAGTCCGTATCCTTAACCATTAGGCTATTGGCCTTTTAAACTATGATTTCCAATAAGTTTGTTTCTTGGATCTCAGGTCGTGGATATTTACACGACTTTAATGCACGGTGTGGAGGTGTACTTCGCGCAGCCTGACGCGCTAAAAGGCACTCTAGTTGAGACACTAAAGGAAGTTCGACCAACAAGGTACGGATGCTGTACATCAATACATTTTATAAAATAAACAGTTAGGGTCACAACTCGACTCCACGAGTTTGCGTAATTTATACATATTTAAAAAAATAAATACTTATTCAGAACTGCATATAACAATGGATACTAAAGATGTATAGAGAATTCATTGAACACAACATTGTTTTAGAACAGATAAAATAAAATTGTACAATGTTATATGAGAATTAATTTCAAAATAGTTATGCGAAATTCTTGTTCGTTTTTTAAAATTTGAATTCATGATGATAGGTTTTTGGCTGTGCCGCGCGTTTGGGAAAAGATGTATGAAAAAATCATGGCCGTTGGGGCCTCCAGCGGTACTATCAAACGGAGCATCGCTTTGTGGGCCAAAGAGAGAAGCTTGAAGCACCACGAAGCTAGAATGAACGGGTAAGATGTTTATTATTTCTTACATTCTAGGCTATTTTTAAGTCGAGTTCTTCTAACAATTTTGGTACTTTCAGTCAACATACATTCTTAAATAGTTCTCTGTGTAGTCTGATACTAATTTATGTAATAAAAATTTCTTATTATATTGAGAACATTTCACATAATTAAATTCGTGCAGTTTGCGAATAACGAAACAATTGAAAATCGAGTTTCTTAAGTTAACCGTATAATAAAACAACTGTTTAGGGTTATAAAAAGATTTATTATACGTATATATATATTTAATACAACGTGTTTTTTTTATTAAAATAATATTTTACATAAATTATTGACTGACGGATTCGAACCCACGATTACTTGTTCGGAAATCTGTATCGTAAACCGTTAGGCTATTATGTTGTAGTCGAGTGCTAGTTAATAGAAATGAGTACTATTTGTAACTAGTTCCTTCTCGGCCGGGATGAGAGGCCTACCGCTAGACTTCACCACCACGCAAATGTTACAGTACTGGTATGTACAAGGAGTCTTGCCTTGATGAATGGATTGCATGGATAAGACTGTCACCAGTGTTGCCTGACCCTTCATTGTTACAGCCATTTGCATCCTAGAAAGATTTTTAATCTTTCTAATATTAGTTTTTTATTTTTTAATAAAAATATAAGCAATTTTTTGTTAATTTACTAATATTACTTTTATCACTCCAACTAAGCTCTCGGCTTGTGTAAGGATATGGTCTACGACAATAGTCGAATGGCGGGATTCGAAAACGTGAGACCACGTGATCGGAAACCCGTACCCTTAACCATTGGGCTATTGGTGCTTTTAGTTCAGTTGTTTACAATCTTTAATTTGGAACATATCAACAAGCTAATCATGTTCTGATAAAATATAAACGCACGATGTTTCTTATCACTCGCCTGTTATTTTTTAGTATGAAATGCAGAACGCAAAGTAATGTTATCGCCAGTTTAATGTTGCATTATTTTTTTGATATTGTTTATTATATTTTTGCATGTGATTTTATACGATAAGATGTCGGTTAAGTTTTTATAACAGTTCGCTTGCATTAAAACATAATGTGGTTCCACGTAACTAAAGATTATTCAAACTTGATTATTAGTAGGTAGTCGACCTCGATTGTTTAATTACATTGTTTCAAAAGGTTCACAGATATTAAACCATGCATCATAATACGCATGTTACCGAACACAAATAGATTTTAAGTGTATAATAATAAATGAAACCGACTGACTTTAACAGAGAAGGAACTCTTAATGCATTATCTTGTTGTCGGTTGCGTAAAGTTAAAGAATGTCTAACATTACGCACCCAAAATGAGCTTCGATTTTCGAAGTACTTAGACTGAAATATGTTCCGATTCTTCTTATGTTAAAAAAAAATATACAGTAGTACCCATAAAGGTCACATGAATGTCACGGTGATGATGTGCGCAGGTTGGAGGGCATGGGCTGCGGGTACCGAATGGCACGCACGCTGGTGTTCAGCAAGGTGCGCGACCAGCTCGGCCTGGACCGGTGCGAGACGTTCGTGACGGCCGCCGCGCCGCTCTCCCCCGACATCAAGAAGTTCTTCCTCTCCCTCGACATACCGATTGTGGATGCATTCGGCATGAGCGAGACGGCCGGCGCGCACACACTTAGTACTTATCCAAAGTAAGACAACCATTGCATTATTGTTTTGCTTGATCAAATATTTACTGAGAATGTGAGGAATGATATATGAGCGTGTCACTGTAAAGTCTTGATAACATTAAAATATTATTCTCTAAAAGGTTCAAATTGGATTCATCTGGTGAAATATTAAACGGTACGGAGACAAGGTTCGGTGGGGCAATGAGTCCGAACGGTCCCGGCGAGATCATGATGCGCGGCCGGCACATCCTGATGGGCTACCTGATGGATGAAGAGAAGACAAGGGGAGCCATCGACGATGATGGCTGGGTGCACTCCGGCGACATCGGCAGAGTGGATAGCAACAACCTGCTCTATATCACTGGCAGAATAAAGGTACTACCTGGTTATGTATTAAGAATTCGCTTTATTTAAGTTAGTTATTTATTTACTGTCATATATACATTCAGTCATTTAATGATGACATAATCAGTACCAAGCGACTTTATTTTTTTTAAATATCGCGTCGGCCTAAGGTCATAAATATTTTGCAGTAAACACTGCTCTCCCTTGTCATCCCTATTTGCCCCGCGAACCTTACATTTTTGCCTACGCATTATTGTAATAAATTTGTGTATTTTGTTAGGAATTGTTGATAACTGCCGGCGGTGAGAACGTGGCGCCGGTGCTGATCGAGCAGACGATCCAGGCGCAGCTACCGCAGGTGGGCTACGCCGTGCTCGTCGGCGACAGGCGCAAGTTCCTCTCAGTACTGCTCACATTGAAGGTAACTACAATCTTCATTATACGTAAATAATTATGCATCAAACGAAATGGCATTGTTTCGTACAATGTCCAATTCGTAACAAGAGTCGAAGTTGCGAGACGTGACAAGTCCAATCTTAGTAGCGACTGTTTAAGCTTGTGCCCAGTAGTAGATGTGTAATAATTATTACAAGATACTGTAAATAATTGGATTTAATAATTCCAGACTAAAATAAACACGGAGACTGGCGATCCGCTGGACGAGCTGGAGACGGAGGCGAGGAAATGGGTGTCGAGTCTCGGCAGCACCGCCAAGACCATTAGTGAGATAGCCAAGACCAAAGACCCGGCGGTGAGTTGATAGGAATATGCGAGTATTAAGGTTAAAATAACTAGATCGCATTATTGTAATTAGATTTCACTATGTAGCAAAACTTCCTCATATATTTTGATATTAATTGTGGGTGAAGTGGGACATTGAGTAAGAAATTTTCTGATAAAACAAACTGTTATTTCTTCTTTATTTGATTTTTCTTTGTCCCCAGGTACACAAAGCAATTGAGGAGGGTATAGCGCGCGCCAACAAGAATGCCATATCTAACGCACAAAAAGTACAGAAGTTTGCTATACTGCCCGCGGACTTCTCTATGAACACCGGAGAATTGGGTATGTTTATAGTACTTAGTATTTAAATATATTGATATTTTTCATACAAGGATACACAGGTTCATTTTTTTTATTTTAATATTTAGTATGATTGAAAAGTTCCTTTAAAACAGTGGTCATCAAACTGCGGCCCGCGGGGCTCTTGCAGCCGCCGAAGATTCGTGTGGCCCGCTAACCTTTCGAATATTTCGTTTCGACATAGAAGTGTGTCCGTGCGATCGATTCTCACCCACTAGAATATTTGTGTGACCCACTAATATATATTTCCTTATTACATACTTATTTCGAAGAAAAAAACGTACGAACATGCGTCCCGCAGCGATATCTCACATTACTCTTTTTTTGACTTTGGATTGAAAAGTGTTACGACCACTGCTCTATGGTAGTTGTCAGAAATTTGATTTTAATTATTTTTTTTTTGTTTGCTTCAGGACCAACACTTAAAATTAAGAGGAACGTGGTGTACGAGAAATACAAGGACATTATAGAAGAATTCTATAAAGATTAGTTTAATTATAGTTTTAAATGTAACGGAACGGGGCTAAGTTGTTACCATTGCTCAATTAGGGGATAGAGGTGGATAAATTAAATTCTATTCAACTAAGGGCAGATGTAAATATATTTTTGTTAATATATGTATAGTGTTACTATGGACTTGTTTTATTTAATAAAAAAAACCATTTGATTGATGCTACGCGTGCACGATAACATGGTTGGTTTCATATTATTGTGCACGTATAGTACATTTTATTTAATTGTCTAAATGTCGAATAAATGTATGTCATGAAATAATTAAAGTATAATTAAATAAACATTTAAGTACAATATAAATATTTACTAGACAAAGTAAATAGAAGTATAGTCTTAGTACAGATATATTTAAAATATCAACGTGCAATAATACAGTTCAGTTCATCACAGCAGAAAAAAACTTTTTTTTAATCATATCATGCGTACACATTGACACGGAGTTACTATGTTAGGACACTATTTGTATGATTTTTTGTAAATTTTCTTTAAACAAATTTAACCTAAAGTTTGTTTAAAATTATTTTTATGAATCATAGAAATCTACGACAAAAGCCTACGTAACCTAACATTTAAATAAATACAGCTGTCATAATACGCAAAATAATAAATAACATAGATTATTTTAATACTGATTATATGGAATGATTAAGTTTACTCTAAATATGTTAGGAAGACATAAATTCGGAAATAGTTTTTTTTTTATATATATGAGGGAGGTTGTGAAACGAAACGAAAAATTCTTGAAAAAAGATCGACCTGGTATTTTTTTTGGTCAATGTTCAGAAATTTGCGGAGCTAATCATAGATTTATACCTATTTTAATTGAA
>JAODUI010000012.1:4470885-4491463 GCA_027563995.1 Papilio gigon
CTGAAAATTTACAATTTTATTATTACTTAAGATGAAACGGTTGTTTGATTCAATTTATATAAAAGGTTAATTTACTGCACAAAAAAATAATGAGCATAATATATAGTATAAGCTTACATATCCAGCCGCAACTGCACTACATTTTATTTTAACAAACAAGAATTATGTAATCCTTTTAACTTAAAAAAAACTGATTTAACGTCTTTCTTTCAATAATTCAAATAAATATGTGTAACCTTGCTGGTACGATGGGCGCGATGGAGGGCTGCACGGCGGCGGGGTCGACAGCGCGCGCCACCACCAGCCGCACGCGCGAGCCCGACGCGCGCAGCACTCCCGCCACCTGCTCCGAGCCCATCTCCATTAAGCTCACCTGTAAACAAGAAACAATTTATATACATCTTTTCAAATATCTAGGCAAATCAGATTCATCTCACTGCTGAGCAGTAACCTCTCCTGCATCACTGTACGCCGCTTTACACCTAACATATATAGTTTAATTGTTATAAAGGATACTGCAGATTTTCTAGAATAATACTTTTTTTAATATAGGTAAAGAGGACAAAGGAACTGCGGATCGCTTAATTAATTGATCCGACGCCCAAGGACATGCGCAGCACCATAACTGCAGATGCTTTACTGGCCTTTAAAGAGTACTTACATCTCCTATCTGTAATATGTGGTCTCCAGATTTCAGACGACCGTCACGGTCGGCCACACCTCCTGCCAGTATTGTTTTCACGATGACACCACTTGTCCTAGCACCAATTATACCTAAAACAATTATTAATAAAATAATATTTACTTATAATAATACTTAATGACATGGTTCAAGCTTGTCTGGAACTACCACATGAAATATGCAAGATCTTCCCTATGCTAGTATTAAAAAAAAAACTTACCAAATCCAAGTCCAGTCCCATCGTTAACTAAGTTTATTATTTCGACCTGCGCCCAGTCTCCCGCAACAATGTTAGTAGAGGCGGAAGCCAAAGAATCATCATTACGTGACAACTCCAATATACCACGGTTCTATAAATATTGAAAAAATTATTTAAAATTTTCGGTAAATATTGAAAAAACAAAGGTGGGCACAATGATATAAAAATAAAATAATTTAATATTCTACATGTTGAATAATAACTACATAAGATGGCAATGTCAAAATCTAAAATGAAAATAATGCAAGAAAATATTATACCACCATATTCTGTACTACAATTTAATGTATTCATTTTGGTCATTACATAATGTGTGAATGAATGAAACCATTTCACTTTTCTTATATATTTCGTCAGAAGGATTTTTTAAGGTTGGATTCAAAAGAAACAATTCAACTATCATACACAGAACAATGTGTCAAGTCAGAGAATATTTTATAAATCTAGTTACCATTCTTGTAGAACATAATACCTGTTTTGGAGACATGCTGGAGTCAACCGATGCTGTATCAAGACCCATTATGCGTTCATTGTCTGAATTAGATCCAAACTCCAAGCTATTTGGTGGTGAGACTTGCGGTACACGTTGCTCCTCCTCTCCCTCATGCGACCCATATAGATTCCTTGTTTGTAATGCCAAATCACCTATTCATTAAAAATGTTATAGTAATCAAAGTAAAAAAGTGCTTATAGATTTTATAATGAAAAAAAAATCAATACTTTTGTTTTTCTATCTATATTTCATAATTTTTTGGTACTAAGTTAAATCGATTAAACACTGGAAATGTTAAAAAATGTCTCACCAGCAGGAGTAATGTCAAAATCACCAGGAAGCATTGATGGATGGTGAGCAACCTGGGTGGCCAACATTGCAACAGAGTCGTGCAAAGTTGCTATACTTCTCAATATTGGACTCTCCAACAAATTAATAAGCATATTTAAATCATCACTGGTTGCGGCCTAAAAAATGTGATGTTGTCAATTACATGAATGATTTATAAAGACCTAGTTTTTCCCATGTGGATTCATGAATACAAACCCAAATACTAATTTAATGTCAGATGGGTGATTATATCACATAATTACATTCAAAATACATGAATAATTGTAGAAAAATTCATTTTACATATTCAAATTAATGTAATAAGTTTACCTTGAGTTTTGGATCATCATTTTGATCAACAGCAGCCTTTACACTTTCTAATTGTTGTAAAGCATTAGATATATTCACACCTAGGTGCATGCTGAAATTTACCAAATTTTAAAATGTCTTTTCAATTTCCATAATGTTTAGATTATCTGCATCATATACAACTGCTAAATCATATTACCCTAACATTATAAAATAAATGTCTGTCCAGTATGTAAGAGAATCATTTTGCTTTTTTAACTTACATGATAATTTTATATCCGAGGTGTTTGACTTGCTTCTGTTAGTAAATCGTATTTTACCGATATAATTTTAAACGATTAAATAATTCCAAATATTGTTTAGAAAAAGGTGACAAAACAAAAATGACAATATGATCAAATATGATTGTGATTATGACACAATTGACGTTTGAGATTTGTTTGTTGACATTTTGGTTGACGTTTCCGTCTAGACGTTGATTGAAATTGATTCAAAGAGTAGTACCTATAGTAATTAATTTTTAATTTTGTCCTAGAAATACAGGTATTTGTTATTTATGATGGTTTATGTCCAATGGTCATTATACACGTTTTTCTCCAACCAACAAACTTGTTTGATTTTGTATGTATGAGTTTTTATAGAAACATAAACAGTGACTCATATCTTTTTTAATAACATTTATGCCAATGTAACAAGAGTTCTCTGTTTTTGTTTCAACACGTAATCTTGAACTTCTTGTAACGTATCGTAATAAAAGTAACCACATTAAAAACGATCGAAGTCTTGTCAGCACTATTTTGATCAGCCAAAGGAATCAGCGGCCCAACACTTTTCCTTCGACAATCTTTGTTTTATCCTTCCTGTATAGCTCAAAAAAGCAAGAACCCAGAGCAGTAAACATTGTTTAGAAAGTCACAACAGCAAAGAGTAGATCAACGCGAATTGTTTATGTTTCGCAGAATTTGAACTATTGTCAATTATTGTTATAAATTGTAAACCTTTCCAATTCTTAACACTTTTTCTTTGTTTCAATACGTATTAATAAAATTATGAAAGGTAACATTGTTTTGATTTAGTCAAAACACTTTGGACTTCAAGTCACTGGATCAAAACTTTTTTTGTAATTATCAATTTGTTTTATGTTCCACACAATTAGTGTTAATGAAATATCTACCTATAACTGTTATAATATTATTTCCAAACTAACCAAGCACACGCAACAATATGACTGATAACGACGGAGACGTTGTCGATTTGACGAAATCATTTACGTTAGTAGATCATTGCAACTTAGCTAATGAAGTAATAGTAATAGATACAGATGACTCTTTTGAAGCAAGCACCGTACATACAACAAAATCTGACAAATTTAAAAAAGCGTCAAAAGTACGAAAATCTTCAACTAAGACTCCGGTAAGATGAATTTAGTAATCAGATGGATAATTTCGAATACTTCCCAATTGACAAATTTACTTCTTTTTAGACACGCTCACCCAGTGAAAAGCGTGTTGCAAACACGAAAAGAAAATCTAATCAAATCGGTACCTGTCCCATTTGTTGGGATGAATTGGGAAAAAACCCACTGGCTTCGACAAAATGTGGACATGTTTATTGTCTTAAATGTCTTGAAAGTTGTTTAAAAGTTGAAAAAAGGTGTCCAAATTGCAGGATCATACTGAAAGGAGCCTCTGCATACCATCGCCTATATTTAACTGTGTAATAACACTATCTGTGTAACTGTGTAGTAACATTTAACAATTTAATTTTAATTCTAATAATTAATTATGCTTTCCTTTAAATAAATGTAAATAAAAAGATACTTCTCAATTTAAAGATTATCCTAATTTGTATTAATTTATTTACCAAAACAAAGTACCTTGATTTATGATAATTGAACTTTTAAATAAATTTGTACAGCTATTATACCTTGTTTATTTGAAACCATAACCGAGAACAAATTAAGAGAATTTACAGAAGTTCAGTACTACTTTATCAGACTTAAAGTAAGTAGTTATAGCAAAATAATGTTAAACTGCTAGTCATAGAAACTTTGCAGCCCATAGTGGCCAGACTGATAAATATCATGTTTTTTCATTTTCTCTTCAAGTTTTTATTATTAAGCAAATGCATATTGATTGCTTTAACTTCTTTACCTTGTAGGCCTGTCTATGTCAGGAAAAATCTAAAATCCGCATGTCCAATATATGAAAACTGGGTTTTTCAGTCACAAGAAGCTAAATGGAGATTTAAACTAATGACCTCAAGGTTTGCTGTGCATACTGTACTCATTTAATATAAAACAGGGAAATGACATACAAATGTATAACTAAAGATAAATCAATATATTTATTTAATAAATAATATAATTCAACAGTAGATACAAATTGCAATGAAAAACAAAATTATATATTTCAATTCATATTATTTTATATTACTGGTATAAAATACAATAATTTTAATTGCAGTTTAAAAAAAAAAGTAATTTGGACTTATAATACTATTATTTTGTTTATTAAATGTTAACCTTATTCTGGACTTAAGTCTATTTTTTAATCTAAATTCTGATTTTTGACTTAGAAAATTTGGAAAATGCGTTTATTATTGCCACCTCTATTGAGTGTTTTGTTTAGTTTTTACTCTACAACAAGACCTGAACCTCCAGGGTGCTTATGAGCTTCTACAATACACAAATTATTCTATGTATGATTTCCTTTATTAGTATTTTTCATTAGAAATGCCATACCATGAACTCTAAAATGTTTTTGTAAATCATCTGCATTATCAAACTGTTCTCTACAAATTTGACATTGATGCTCTTTTAAGGGCTCATTCTCATCATTGTCCGATGTACAATGTTTTGCAACAAGTGCATTTTCATTGTAGCATTGTTTTTTAATAATATACTCATTAACATTTGATATATCATGTTCTAATAAAAGATGAGTAGAAAATGAAGGTTTCACCGCAAAACTTTGTCCACACTCCAAACACTGGTATGCCATGTAGGGGTCCTTGTGTTCTCTCATATGCAGTTCGAAAGATTCCTTATCATTACTTTGATGACCGCACTTTTTACAAGCTAAGTAGTTACTATTAGATACTGAATGCCTCAAGCAATTCGTAGATTTGTTTAGAGTTATATCATTATTTTCTTCAATAACTTCAATGACCTTTTTATTTGTTACTTGCACTTTTTTATTACTTTCCTTTAAATAATCTTTATCAAGTTTCTCAAGAACAACTTTGACATCAACACATTTGTAATTTTTATGAAATCTTTTATAATGGATTTTTATGTCTTCCCAGCATTGGGACATCATGTTCTTGCACAAGTGGCATTTGATAAGACTTATAGTATCTTCCTTTTCTTGTAAAATAATTGGATTGATGGAACTTTTCTTTTTGTTACAAACTGTAATCCTCATACACAAGATACTTTTGTATGTGTTCCTATATATTTCTTGTAACTGACTCGATATATTTATTTCCTTTAAGTGATTGTACATATGATGAGTTATCAAATTAGAAGGCATCTTGAAAATTTTTCCACATGACCAACATGGATATACAAAAGTATTAACATGAGAGGCTAAATGTTTCATAACTTGCGCATCAACCAACAATTTGCCGTTACATTCCGTGCATTCATACAGAATGACAGGAGCAAGTCCGTAGACATGACCTTTCAAATGTTTCTGAATCTCATCTTCATCGTAACCGCACATGGCGCACGCGGGGCATTTGTACATTTTCTTTAAATGTAAAGATGTCATATGCTCGTTATATTCATTGGGATGGAAGACATGGCAGTTCTTTGCTGAACAACTTATTCGGGCGGTAGCTCGCATCATTTTAAAACCTTCACAATCATGTGTATAAGGATATTCTATACACTTGTTTTGTAGTGTAATGCCACATTCAGGGCAGAAGAACGGCGGATGTTTTAAATGAAGACGTAAGTGAGCTTTCAGTGCACAAGTTGTTGGTAAAGTAAACATACATATAGGACATGTATATAATAAAGCATTCGAGTAATGCATATAATGTGCTACTCTGTCTTTATATGCGATTCCAGTCTTTGTGTCATCGGCTTTGCATTCATAGCATATATAATTCCTTAATATTGTTTTTTGAGGTTGATTTTGAATTTGTTTTGAAACGTTTTCAAATGCAGGAAGTAATGGTTCGACATTTAAATCACCTATATTAATAGTTGTAGTTTTAAAAGCATGGGACCTGATGTGGCTTAACAAATTACACCGATTGTAAAAAATTTTGATGACACCACAATGTCTACATTTATAAGTAATTTTTACAGATTTCCTATTAACATGGTAATGGTAGCTGGATTCCAAAATGTATCTGAAAAAAATAATTTTACATTATCCAGGTAAAGGTTAATTTCTTTATCAACAGACATAAATAAACATTTGTCTAAAGTACTACCTACCTACCCCTATCTAAAGTACTGCAAAGATTTCGATGAAATTTTGGTTTGGTACTCAAGGCGGCAAGTTTCACAAATCTTTTTTGGCTCTGAGGGGTATTCTATAAACAGGGGCAAGACTGTGATTATCTTGTTACTTTGCTTCGGTTTATATTGTGTTCAAACATCCATTCATCATTAAAAACATTATACCTGTCTTCGCAATCTGTACAACGGTACAATTTGTGTCCATAAAGTGGTACTGGAATCTTGTAGTTGGGTATGGCTTTTGTAAACAATAACGTTTTAATATGTGTCTTATTATTGTTTTCACCAGCCATTATACTGTAATAAAAATTAAACATTTTGAACTAATCTTTTAAATACAGGTAAAAAAATATTAACATGAAAAATAATAAGCATGAATTATTATATTATAACCAACTTAAATAACAGCCTTAGGATAAAAACTGAAACTTATCTCTTAAATTATAAACAATATGCATATAATAATATTACAATGTAATATGAAGGCTTGATTATGTATCCTATCGAAATCTTGTTAGGTCATTAATATATTCATTGCCATGAGACGATTAAAAAATTAGATTTAGAAACAATAACATGCAATCAAAAATTCATTTTCGTTCAAAACATTACCTGGTTATCTTTTCACGCTTATATGAAATCGCATAATTTTCCGATAGTTTTGTATCATATGTCAGACAAATGCCGCAGGCGCCCTCTTGATGAAGTTTCGAGAAACGTATATTAAAGTAGTATCGCCATAATAGAAAAAACAAATTGTTACCAGTACTTGCAATGACAATGAAGATAAACATTTGGTCAAAGAATATTTGGTCATAAAGATAACCACGACGAACCGGTAAAATCAGTGAACTATTTATTTAGACATAACATGGAGATCTCACTTTAAAATTATTAACAGACATTAAATGATGGACTTTGTATTTGGTGGGCCGCTATCCATTTTTTTTTTCAGATATGAAAGTAACATTGATTTTCCACTAAAAAATCACGTTTATGCAACAATAATTTAATGGTTAAATCATTTTAATATTCTTACTTTAATAATAATTATTATTTGGGTATGTATACTTAATTATATGTACTGAAGGCCGTCGGTAATAATAGGGTAGTGGTAGCTGAAAAGATCTCGCCATTTATTGTGTCCACTAGGTTAGGACCTGGTTCTCTTTAAGACAATTTGAGAATTATGATAATTATCACAGATTTATTTTTATTTTTATTGTTTGAAGACGCCAGCGTGTCACAGAGCGGTTGTTTATAGTTCGACTAGATATATTATTCATAATTTACTGCCGTATCAAAATTATCTTAGTACATTTCCTGTTTTGAAGCATTAACTAAAAATAAAATGTTGTTTAAACTATTGAAATAGGAACATACCTCAAAAAATTACAATACTGGCAGTTTGATACATATAACTATAACATGTATTAAAAAGTACATAGGGCTAAAATAAAAGAACATTTATGAAATTTATTAAAAATATATTTTCATTCAATTTGTAAACTTTATGGCACAATTTTTATCACATTAGTCATGTTTATCTTAACATTGTTAAACTTATACATAATTGTATATCAAATTAAAAAAAATAATTAAAATGTTGTTACTTTATAAGCATAATTAAAAATAATGTTATTATGGCTTATAGTGATAAAAGTAGATTCCTTTGGCATAATTGAAAGTTTTTGATGTATAAATGTTAAAAATGAACAAAATTAGATCATCTATATGATACAGTTATGTTATTCCTGCATCAATAGTATTGAGTTATTTATTTCAGAATTGTACAATTTATCTAAGATTTGCTTCTCATATGTGTCCCGTTTAAAATAGTAAGCAATGTCTGATCTCTTACTAAAATTGTTCTTATCTGTTAGTGAACTGTATATCACTTTGTTTGATATCATGTCTTCATCCTTAGGCATCAATAACAAATAACTTTCTACCGCCTTAGCAGCATCTTCAATCCTTCCCAAATTGTAATATGAAATTTGTAAATAATTCAGTACATCAGCCAGAAAATAATTTCCAGAATCAAAATCTAAAGATTGAAGTTTTCTTTGACAATTTTGTTTACACATGATAAGGGACATCATATAATTAGAGACAGTGACTGAGAATTCAGGAGACCATTCTAATTCTGATTGTTGTTGACATTCAGCTCGACACATATTCTCCCAGGCCAAATAGTCTGTTAATGTTTCTTCCATGTCAGCAGCTGTTTCAGCCCATTTTTTCAAATTGTACTCCTTAACACCAAGATGGTATAATATTTTATAAATTTCACTTTCAAAATCTACAACTTCATTAGCATCAACTTCAGGTTGATCAAGATAATATTCAAGATTTTTTTTCATTTTCTCATCACTTGGGTTGGCAGACAGATATGTAAATGCTGCAGACGCTGCTTTTGGGAAAGCATTCATTTGAAAATAACATATATGAAGGTACTCATAAGGTTTTTTGGAATTCATATCATTTATTACAATTTCAGATACCACATTGTTCAAGTGAGCATCTTCAAATCCTTTGATTTGACAGTCGGTAATACATAGTCTTTTATTTAAAAACTTTTCATAAACTTTCACATCTTCAATTTCCTCAATTTCCGAATTCCATTTCACTGAGTCACATTTAAGTCTGCAGTTAATTAAAATGGTCCTGTATAATTTATATAGGTGCAACGTTTCCTCAAATTTTGCTATGCACTCAGACCATCTTTCGCCACCGTAAGCATCTACGCCTTTTTTATATGTTTTGTCAATAGACGCTAACTTTAAAGCACTACAATAAAATACGTTTACAAATGCAAGAAAAACAATGGTATACCGTACATGTGAAGCACACATTTTTTTTAAGACACAAAACAAAACTATTTAATTACACATGAATACAATCTTCTCAAGTCAGCTTATCACACTTTTATAAATTTTTAATTGTTGTGACCTAATTAATACAACAGAGTACAATAGCCTCTATGATGCTTAGTAGTCATTCCCGTCTGTTTTATCTATTTTAACTTTAATAATGAGCTAATTTGAATATAAAACACATTTTAAGATCCTTTTTAATTATGAGAAACTACGTATTATTACTGCATGATATTATATTATTTTGTGTACTTTCTTAATTTTACTTCCACAATACAAAACTTTCAACAGCTAGTAAATAAAACAAAACTGTGAAGGAAAAGCGTTCCCGCCGTCACGTTTACAGTAGTACCAAAGAGCAATTCCATGTTTTACTCAATTTTACTCTGTGATTTTACTAACTTCTGACATTGACATTTGACAAATTAGACGGAAATAAAGAGTAGGTATCATAGCAACATTCTCTTTTTGTCACTAGCATCGCTTGAATTTTTTTTTTCTTCTGGCAATTATTAATAGTACTAATTTGAAATCGGTGACGTTTGATATCAATTTTGAAATTTACCCATTTCCAGTTATATTAAAAGAATTCGTATAAAATAATTAATATATACTCATGGCCTATAATAATTCTGTGTTAGTACGTAATTGGAATGAAGAACGACTTAAAAATGAGGTAATATCGAGTTGACAAGATAATCGGCGTCCAAAATGTGATCGTTATCAAGTATATTTTGAGCCATAAACTTATTGATTGGTGGCTGACTCGGGTCACCAAGAACAGGTTTCGATATGCTGCGGAATTTAGGGATAACTCTTCTATTGCCTTCCGATGACGAACGATAACTGCTGGTCACCCAGCACCGAAGGATAAAACATACAGAAACCGACAGATGAAATAATTCGTGTTTAGCGGCCCTTACTGTAATATTCATTCAACTTCTCAAACCAGAATTACAGTAATACTTTTCACTTCCAGTATGAATTTAAATTATTTCTTAGAAAACGCGATAGACATGAGCTACTGTTACAAAGATCTAGGACATTGTTCAGTAATTTACTTAAAGAGGTAAATATTACATTTCAATAAATTGTACGTATATTAAAAATCGAAGTTTGAAGCGCCAATATTATAATAGCCTATTGGTTATGGGTACGGACTGACGATCTAGCGGTAGTGGGTTCGAATCCCGCCTTTCGACTATTGTCGTGAACTAACCTAACACAAGCTTCTACAAGCTTACCAGGAATGGTTACAAGAAATATTAAAAAATTAACAAAAATATACTAATACTAAAAAAAAGGTTTCACGGATAAGTAGATAAACTAGCTTATTCTGATGGTTAGATGACAATAAAAAAAAAATGTGCATTCAAAGGTAGAACGCTGCCAAGGTCAAGTACGACTTATTGTGACGCAAATTACAAGCAAATTTTAATAATATTGCAGAG
Source organism: Papilio gigon (assembly GCA_027563995.1). Lineage (NCBI taxonomy): Eukaryota > Metazoa > Arthropoda > Insecta > Lepidoptera > Papilionidae > Papilio > Papilio gigon. The sequence continues at coordinate 4,481,760 of JAODUI010000012.1, forward strand.
ATCTCTTGCTATCAGCGGAACTTACGTTCTTTACGGTTTTAATGTGCAAGTTGTAGCAACGGACATGCCAGGTACCTAAATGAAACTATCGAACTTGCGATACATCTGAAACATATTTATTCATCTCGCGATCCAGCAGCTCGTAACCTTTCTCTTGTAAAAAACATAGACCACTTACCTCTATTAAGATTGTAGGTTATTTAGGAGTTATCGTTACTGCCTATATGAAAGAAGATTATCGGACGATTATTTGTTCGAAACTATTTGTTGTTAATGTGATTACTTTTTCCTATTACCGTTTGTGTATCGTAAGTATTAAAAAAAAACACGTCTACATACAATTGAAGACATTATCTTTATATGTGTGACCCAGTATTATATACATAAGGAACAAATAAAATAAAAAAATATCCTTTCATTGTTGAATACAGTGATAGGGCAAGCGAAAGGTTCGAAGCCACGGTACGGCTTAGCGCTGTCAAGTCTGGTGAGAGAGCGACAAGTTGACTACATGCAGAACATATGTGATGGATGCCTCATGACTCTGTCACCTATAACTACGCCGTGTTGCCGCAACACATTTGTTATACTAAGGTTTGTTTCTTGGCAATTTTTATTTTGAAGCTATTCGTAATCATCAAGCTGCCCTTTCCCTACAGAGGGTCAGCACAGTATGTACTACTCTTCCATACATAGTCCTAATTTCTCAACTAACATCCTTCTTACGAATAACCTCTCTCGCATTCCATCCACATCTTTTTTGGATTTCCTATACCTTTGTACCCATCCACATTTAATCTTATCACCTTCTTGTAAAAGTAGTTTTCTTGCTTTTTAAAGAGATTGTACAATTCAAATAATGGACTTTATAACCAGAATACGCTTAACGCTCTGTTTGACTATTTACCAATGTTACTTGATACTCTTTGTTCAGTACCGACGGTGAAGGTTCACGGGGCGAAAAGATGAATTATGGCGATGAGTTTTTGCTGAAGGCTGAGAATTATGGTGAACCTGAGGTGTGATTTCAATACATTGTCATTTTTTATCTTATACTGTCGGTTCTTATTAGCGACTTATTAATTTCTCTTAAGTATTTTCTCAGTAAACGTCACGTCACGTCACTATACAAGAATTCAAACATTATTACGACCCAAATGTTACATTTATAAATGCCTTTACGTCCATTTACGTTTGTAGGCGGCCCCACTTTACGTGCGGTTTACGCCGGAAGGTGCCCCGGCGCCCGCCGACCGAATGCCTCTCCAGCTTAGTAACAATCTCGACTCTTGTTGCCGCTGGACTACTGTACCACTGTTACCTTGTGACAGGCTTGAAGGCTTAGGCAGTCCGATTAAGGTAGCAATAGTACAATGTAGAAAAAACCATAGTGTATCTATTTTTTTTATTTTTCTTTTGATTTCCTACAATGAGAAACGATTTATTGGTTCGTTTATTAAAATTATAACTAGCTTTACAGGGAAGTTTTGCCTAAAAAAATCTATTATAGCAGTATTAAGAACATATTTACTTCTTTAATATCATGAAAGATGTAAAATTACAGTACCTGGTCGTTTTTTAACAGACTAGTACGAAATTGCTTATCAAGAACTGCGTCGCAGATAAAAACTTATGTGTAATGAATCAGTCTTGGATGCAGACCTTCTTTGGACCGGTAATTTATTGTATTTTAATAATTATATAGTACCGATTTACATTTTAAGATTTACTTGCACTACATATAACATCACGTAATAGGTTAAAAATTGATTATACAACGCGGAGGACATGAATTGGTCGTTTAAAATAAGAGCACACATGTATATATCTCTCTCTGTCTCCGCCTCAATATACGTATTCATCATAACGTGTAATATCTTCCGTCTCCCTCATGTAACGAAATCTCGTTAAACATAGCTGAAGTAACGTTGCCGTTTTCTCAGGGTTTTATTTATCTTTTGTTTTTTTTTATTGAGAAAATGTGAATAATATTTGTGTATAGGAATGTGGCGTGACCTGTAGGAACTATATGGACATACACAAGCGAAGCACCGCTGAGAATATCTTCTCTCTGGTCAGCGACGTCGAGACAAAGAAAAAAGAATAATTTATAATTGCCACTATTTGTGAAATTGGTAACTTATTTATTTCATTAAAAATTAATGTCATTTATCAGTATCGTTTTATTAAGAAATTAGAATTTCCTGGATAAAGGCACTTGTTTGGACTTGTCCTTTTTTTTTTAATTGCAAAGGTAAATCTTTGTGAGCCAAGTTAGTGTTCGATGTTTCAATTTCTTAACAAAGAATGAAAACTATTTTTATTCACAGAATAAATTATATGAATTACAAAAAAATATTCACAACTCTATTGAAATGAAATAAAGGTTTATGTAATTAAAGTAGCAGCGACTGACGCAAACTCATTAGCTCGCCAGTTAATTGCGGAAGAGCGGCCGAATTCGATGCCTTTTAACGTTACAAAGCTGACGTCCGTGAATCTGCATTTCAAATACATTGCACTCAAATATATCACTCAGTACGTAAATAACACGACAATGTCGACAATTTATATAAAAAGGAAGTCCGTAATGTTTGATTAATTTCTTTGTTGCTAAGTGATAAATACCCTTCCCCAGACGGATAACGAGCTTCTTAATACAGATTTTCTTTCTATGTTTAAAATAAAACTTTCATTTTTAAATACGAAAGAAACCTTTTTCCTTATGTACCCTTTTTGTATTATTAATAAATAATGATGACTTTATATAAATATCTACTTAATTATAACCGTTATGAAGAATTGAATATTTTATGTGGTAATTACGATGTTGTAAATCTCTTAATAAAAAAAATAATTTCCAATATTAGTTAGTAACGTCATTTGTCGCTAGATGTCTTCACCAGTTTCAAATGTTGTTTGGATCGAGTCTCAGTACAATTTTAAGAAATACTTAGACAACATTTCCAACATCATATTAATTGGATGGAAAACCCAATTCGAAGGTTCAAATAAATGATTAGAATGGAGTTGATTATTTTTAAACTCTAAATTGAGTTTAGTACTAATATTATTTATTATATTGACTAGAAACTCCTGTTTCTGTGTATTGCGACCAAAATAAATATGGCAACGTGTGTGAAGGGCGTTAATTAATCGCTATCAGATCATTAGTGTGGCCGTTAATTGCGGAAGCAGCGTCAATCCTCGCTTCAATGAGAGTATGAAACTGACAGTTTTCAATTTTTACTCAAAAATAATTTTCATGAATTAAATTGGAGCAGTTGATGATTTATTAAGCAATTTTAAAATTTCAACTTTGAAAAATGTAACAAGCGAAACTACAAAAATTGATAGTGTAGTATTTTCATGACTAGATGGCGTTGGCTGTATCATGTTACGGGAAAGATTTTTCAGTTGACAGTTTCCAGCAACCGGCTTCTTTATTCATTATTTTAATCTTTTTAAATTATTTTGTTTATAAGTATTGTACATGAAACCTTTCTCGATAGATAATTTCCTTATATTATTAAAAGTTTTCGTCACAATGTGAGGTTGAATTAAAGTTAGCCGTGTCCTTGTGCAGTAGTAAAACGCTTTGTATGAAAGTAAAACGGTTTAAATGTGGTGTGAGTAGCAATCAAGTTGCGGTTAATTAAGTCGTCGCGTTCCGAACTCAGTGGACTGCACCATTACCTCAACAAAGTGCCACTCAGTTTGACTTTCTTACTTTGCCAGACTTTCTAAAGAAATTGCATTCATTGTTACTTTCAGCTTTAAGTAATTAATTACTATTCATTATAATGTTTATTTTTAATAAGAAAATACAATAATATATCTGTATCATCATCATCATCATCAACAGCCCTTGTCTGCCCACAGCTGGACATAGGCCTTTTCCAATGCCTTCCACAGTATGCGGTCCTCCGCCTTCCGCATCCAACGACTTCCTGCCGTCCGCACTAAGTCGTCTGGCCAGCGACGCCAGGAGGGGCAGGAAATTGCAGGAGTGGAGGCCACGGTTGGGGACCAGAAGTGTGGGTCGTCCTCCCTCCAGGAGGACCGACGACTACTATATATGAAGAGAGAAAAATATAAATTAGTTTACGTGACTATCATCAGCAACATCATCATCAATGTCAGCCTTTGTCTGCCCACTGCTGGTCATAGGCCTGCCCCATCGCCTATAACTATGATAGATTCAAAAACAAGAACCTGACACAATAATAGAGGAAACGCGATGCTGATCTGCCTTTTTTACAGTAAATTCTATTATAATTCTTAATAGGAATATATCCAATACAACTAAGTCATACCACAGTTCTATATAACCGTTTATCGTCAACAAATCCAATGTCATTGTGTAAAGACAATTTCAATTTAATTGTGTCGATATTCGCCAAAAATACTTGTGTGACCCGGCCGTAACTCGCGGATTGCGTGCGCGCAGACACTTTGCCGTATCTGCTGATGACAACTGATCCCTCTGTGGCCGACTTCGTGGAACTGTGCCCCTTTTTAACAAAAAGATCAACTAAAATCTGTCATTAAATTCTCGTTTTTTATCCGTGACGAAATTTTTGCCACCGTTTCATTTGATTGGCGTCGTAACTTCTGTTACCTCCTTCTTAGAAACCGTCAACGCATTTGGGTCTTCACTGCTGTGGTGTCCATGGGCGTCGGTGACCTCATTTACCCCTATTTATAATAAACAAAACAACATTCTAAACTGGATAACCTCAGAATTACACACTTCTTTTAATTGATATTTTGGACATCAGTGAGCCTAGCATGGAAATATCTGAGGAAGTGTTCGAAACGATTTTTAAGATACTTTTCTGCCGCTAGGGGCGCTGCACAAATTTTGTCAAAGTCGAAGTTTGTCATTTGTTTTGTTTTTATCAATGAACATATTTTCATTCACTTAAGCGCCATCTGGACTTTCTTTTGTACAACATAAACAGTAGTCAATTAATATTCATTGAGATGTTAAATGAAAGAGGTGAGAATTTGTGCGTAGTCTAATTCACACAGCGCGCGGCCCGCCGAGGCGAGGGTCATCGCCGAGCTATTAGTGAAAATTTTATATGTAAATATGCAAATTGTGATATACGCGCCATTTCCTTAAATGACTGATACTTCTATTTTAAATATATAACTGTATATTTTAAATTATGTGAGAAAAAAAATAGTGTAGATTTTATTATTACGAAACTTTGCTTGTTAGTTATTTATTTATTTTTGTGACGTAATATACAATCCTGTTTTAAAATTTAAAAACACGGACATCCTGTAGACAATATTTATGATATAAAACATCAGGTTTTAAATTTGATGACTAATAAGTAGCCACGGTCGTGTGTCAAATGGGAAAGCTAAGGCTACAAATATCTGTTTACTGTTCTCCGTTAAGCCTTCTACATACGATAACATGCTCTCCAGTGTCTAGGCTAAGTGCATTATCAGCTATCCGAAATAATACTTCTAGTATATGTGGAAATTTGATCAATAGTAATATTAATATTTACATAGTATAAATGACATATAGTAAGTAAAGAGATATAAGATGTAGTTTAATAAGGTGATGAGATTAAATGTGGAAAGGTATAAAGTTAAAAGGTGTGAATATATTGTGTGAAAGAGGATATGGGTAGGAAGTGTGTGTGTTCAGATGTGACGGTTGACAGAGATGTACGGAAGAGTTCATACTGTGGTGACATGATGTAGGGACAAGGGCCGGTCGATGATGACGGTATGTGTAAGTAAATTCGTATAAATTGAAATTGTGCAATTAGTAAAGATTCAATTGAGTATATTATCTGTGTAAGAACATCTGGAGTGATATAAAACCTCGGCGAAGTTAAATCTCACGAGCGATTAATAAATCTCGTTTATTGTCAAGTGACCATTTATTTTGTGGGATTGCTAAATTATCTTTAATTAATTCTAATTGAGAGTCCTTTCGTAGTTGTTTGCGAGTAACGTTTATTGCAAACGCCCGCATCGATACATTGTGGTGCACACCCTCATGCCGGTGCTCTTTTAATTTCACTCCAAAACCGAACGTCCATTAAACTCGTAATTGGATTCTGTGAACAAACAATTCTTTACAAAAAAAAAAATAAAACTTCAAATCGTCCGTCGGAATAACTTCAGCGACGTATCCTGTTTACGGATTGTGAAACGATTTAAAATCGAATAGTTAGTTACATACATTTCCTCACATACAAATTACATTGCGAGAACTATGAACGAAATTAGCTCACAATAACTCAGTGTTAGTTTACTTCTAAAAACTGGCTGATGAACGAGCTTCAGGGCGGACATACTTCTCTTTATAAATAACTTTATTGGGAACTTTATTCTTTCAAGTTGAGCGTGTCGCAGTTTGTGGTCGCGGCATCACAATACTCGGCTACCGTTCTTCTCGGTGTAGTATTTCATTAGCTAGAAATCCGGCGAGTGTTTTTCCGGGCTTCCCGGCGCATCCACAATGGCGCCCCCTTCCGGTCAGGTTCCCGCCGAAACAGAAATAAACTGACCCAGTTGCGCGCGCGCACGTCCGGCCGCCCGTTGCCGCTTTCTGCATTTCCGGATAGCTTGTCATATTTTATGGTTTATGATTATAGTCATATATTCTGTCTAATAAAACCGCGTCTGCGCTATTTTATTGCTACACTGTACGTCTATATGTTACATTCGAAACTACGTTATTATAATTTTGATAAAATTAAAATATGGACATCTCCGTGACCATTTTCTTTAAAGGAATCTTTGCATCCAGAAACGAACATCTGATGTCCGATGGTAAAGAAAATGATCATGAAAACAAGAAATATGGTACTTTGTTTATCTGTGAAGAAAGAAATATACCTACTAAACAGATTGCAATATTTCAAAGGGTTGATCGTTAGTCTGTTAATCTACTTATTTTACGAAAGTATCAATATATATCAGTAATTTTTTTTCACATATGAACTTGTGTGGATTTTACTACTTTCTGCCTCTTAGTCACCTTTAAGGGACGTCTGAAGCAATCTTATGCCAGACATAGTTCACTACATTCTAAACAAACGCGCTACAGGACGTCGTATTGCTATTTACATAATTCTCACCAGAATAAAGTGTCTTCTGAGCGAATGAGTCACGCCGACATATATACTTACACAAGCGTAGTTTTTGGAGCGGAAAGGAGCATGAGGTGAGCCGCCAGTTGCCACACTCTGACCTTGCCGTTGTAACAGTGTAGATGCAACTTTATATCATGCCAGTAGAGTCGTGTATCACTGGCTTTATTATGATTCGAACGCAGGAAATCAGCCGGTTAATTATTTCGCTATAGGTCTATGCGAATGCACTTTAGTATTTAAAAGCACTGTCTGCGATTGGTAAAGGTTTATTTTGTTGTTTTGTATTAAATAATGAATATGTCGCCGCATGAGTCGGTGGCGCAATACAATCGGAGACGAAACAGTTGTATTTTTGAATGTTAATGGTTCTCTAGGTTTGTTTATACGGTTGGGGACCAGGAGTATGAGGCGTCCTTCCTCCAGGTGGACCGACGACATAGTGCGGACCGCCGGAAGTCGTTGGATGTGGACGACGGAGGCCCGCAGACTGTGGAAACCATTGGGAAAGGCCTATGTCCGACAGTGGACAGACAAGGCCTGATGACGATCAAAGGTTCCCTTATTTATACTTACTAATATGAATACGTAAGTTTGGCCAAATGGATGTTTACCTCGTAAACGACTGGTCGGATCTGAGTGTGAATAAAATTTGAAAAACGGATCCAGATTACAGATTTTAAAAGCACATATGCCACTCTACAATATTCAGATAAAATTTTAATTCATGCCGAGTTCGCGTGCTACAGCTAGTAAAAGAAAATGAAGTCGTGACTTATCCAAAAAGCTCTTTACAGCGTAGATAAATCGTTCTAATTAAATTTCGATTCGATATGTTATTTTGTTTAATGCAATTTTATTAATTAAATTATATAATTTCATTCTTTGACTCACTAATAACTATTGACATCGTTTCAAAATATCTATTCTACTTTACTTTAGGATTTCGACAATTTGAATGTATATACGTGACGTGTAATATATATTAATAATAAAATCGTATATTGTAATCAATTACCCTGAACCATTGTAATATGACGCAACACTGTGAACGGGAATTCATTTAAGAGAAGTTGAAATATAAATACATTGATGTTAAATATGAAACAAAGTAACAATGTATAACTCGTTGCTCTAGGCACGCAGCGGCAGCGTCAGCTAGACTCGCCCCCGCCACGCCGGAAGTTGTTGTTACAAAATTAATGCGGCTCTAATTAAATAACAAGCTGCCCGAAACGAAGCCAGACCGGCCCGTCGCCGTCACGTCACTACCGAATCGCTGGCTGTGTCCTCACTGTCAAAATAGAACTGTTCCGATAGCGGGACACCGGGACTGATCTGATGCGGCGTAGTTTATTACAAGTTTCTACTTCTACTGTAATCAACAACTGTTATGACATAGACGTTTCCCGACATAGTCGTGTCACATCAATATCATATTGATTCTATGAATATATATTTAATATGAATAGATATTATGTCGCATATATGGAACAGATAATTCAGCAATTGCTGGTAGGTGAAGAAAGATAATCGGAAATTAAGTTTTTTTTTAAATGGCTAAAACTATAGGTACACTGTTAGAGTATGTTCACTTTGAAAATATAAATATGTCAAATTTATTACTTAATCATTCCCTTTTGTAGTTAATAAGTGAACGAAGCTGTAACAAGTAGGTGTGCTGTCCGATAAAGATACGGGAAGTTTGTAAAAAAAAAATCCATATTTATCAACCACAAAGACCATTATTGTCACTTGTTAGAACAAAAATTGGTCTCACGCGAGATAAGGTCGCGGTGCGTTTGTCGGCAGAGATCAAACGTCGAGCACGCGTCGGCGCCGCGTTCGGGGAACAACAGCTCCGCGGTTTGAGTCTCGCCTAATCGGGAACCGATACCTAGAGTTGCGTTAGCCTTCTTAGAATACGCAAACAAATATCGTTCGAATTTTAAAATAAAAACAACTGAATGTGTAATTGTCATAAATAAATGAAATTTAAAAAAAAAGTGCTGAGATATGAAACAATTCATAGACAGTATTACCTAGCACACTTCTACAAATGGTTGATTCACAGACGAAAAATCTACAAATCTAAACATCGTTGTTTTTTAACTAAACAGTCGGACTGTAATACAGTTTTTTTTTGTAATAAAAAATGTAATCACATTTTTGTTGCCACTCCAACTAAACTTTAGGCTTGTTAGGATATGGTTTACAATTGTCGAATGGCGGCATTGAACTGTAGACCACGTGTTCGGAAATCCGTACCGTTAAGCATTAGGCTATTGGCGTTTTTGTTTTACATGTAGAGCAAAATTAAGAATTATAGATCGACTAACTATCTGTGTACTTCAATAGGGGTAGGATTTTGCTGGAGAGGAGGCTACGGTTGGACACCAGAAGTGTGGTCGTCCTCCCTCCAAACCGACGACTTAGTGCGGACGGCAGGAAGTCGTTGGATGCGGAAAGCGGAGGACCGTATACTGTGGAAGGAATTGGGAAAGGCCTATGTCAAACAGTGGGCAGACAGGGGCTGTTGATAATTACGATGATAACACTTCCTGCTAAATGATATGA
>JAODUI010000012.1:4498507-4523599 GCA_027563995.1 Papilio gigon
CATTCGGCGTTCGTCCAACGTTTGGACAAACATTAGTCAATTCTTTACTCTTTTGTTTTCTTCTACTTCTATACAGAATAGTAGTAACCCATATTACGAATTTATTTCAGTAGTCGATTTCGAAACACCACATTTTTTTAAATATAAATAGACATTTGTATGTATTTGTTCTGATATTTCTTCGTATGACTTCCCGTAAGCCTGAAAAAGCTTCGTCGAATGGTGGGATTCGGACTCGCGATCGCTAGATTGGTAGTCTGTACCCTTAAGCATTCAGGCTTTTCATAAAATATATATATAAGTATAGATAATCAATAAAAATAATTGTTTATTAAAATATACCATAAACACATTTTCGATGTAAAATGTTAAACGATGAAGAAATGATGTACCGCGCTGGGCTTGAATTATTCATATCGTTTAAAGACAAGATAAAATCGATCGTGAAAGTGGTCTGCGGGTTAAATAAGAAAAGCAATATCTTTGCAGAGCGATACTCTGCTACCGTATGTATGTATAACTCAGTTTTATACATATTATACATTCTCCTATTTAATTAGCAGCCACTCTTAAAGTCGCTACTCTTGTTATCGCGATCTGTTGCAGTTTTCTATAGAAATTACTATAGCGAGTAAATTTTATTTAGTAACAAAACATACATATGAAAAGTAGATTATAATATTCTCGCATACATAAGCTACATACTAGCATAGTCCCGTTAGTATAGGTCCAACTTTTTCTGTGATTGCCCGAAACAAATGCGGACTTGCAGACGGATTGATAGATTTTCGTATATCCTTGTAATATGCAATGTACATCGTGTTCATGAAATATTTATTTTGTACTACATACACACTATATTTTTTTTTATTTGTATAGTTAGATTAAAGTGTAATTAATTACGCATACGATGTCGGAGATTTGATTTTAATTCAATTATAAATATATTTTTTTTTATGTTATTACTTAGGTAATATACAAGCAAACTGTATGCTTCTCTCTTAATTAGACAAACTTTAAAAAGTCATCGGTTATTCTAACATTAAAATTAATGCTTTAATATAGCTATATATTGTGCTTGTGAGTGTCGGACGCAGACGACATATAAAGTGAAATTTAAATCATGAATAATTCACGTGGGACCAGTTATCGTCCATCTACAACTCTATCGATGAAGGTTAGGAAAACATTTTCTTAAAGTTTAGTCGTACTAAGACACTAATAACAAATGTCTGTTTTAGTATTGGAATGTGTGTATATTACGTATTTTAGTTTTATAATCTTGGTAAAATAATTTTGGTCTGAGATGTGTTGTCATGTGTAATTAGTGTTACCGTGGCTCCCATGACTAAGCGGGAACTGCTAAAAACATGGTCCGAGATGTGTAATAAGAAAAATACTAAACTAATAATATGCGAAATCTCTTTTATCTTAACATTTTCATTTCCCTTATCGAGGTCTTATCTTAAAATACGGACTCATCCTTCGTATCAACACTCGAGGGAAATAAACTACGCTGGAACTTTCATATATTGAGCTACTGAAGAAATGAGAAACGAATTGTTTTTAATTTTTAATACATCGTACATACAGGATGTTTTCGATGAGAATTTAATTGTTTTCAAATCACCAAATCACCAAGTTGCTTGAATATATTTTCATTGGAAAATATTGTAATTTAAATCATAAAATTTATTTACAGAAATTGTGTAATGAAATATGAAAAATAAAATATTTTACATTTTATTAAACAGTATAATAATATGTATTTAAGAATTGACGACTTTAAGGCTGTTGTTTTTTTTTTGCTTACAAAATTTTAATCTTGATTGGAAGTAACCAATTTAAGTACACTTTATTGATTTTTTGTATTATTTACTTCTATATTTTAGACATTACGAACGTAAAACATTAAATCTAGTAACAAAAAAATAGAACAAAACCTAAACCTTAGCCATGTTAACTTATTTATTGGCGGAAAGCTCGTTCGGTCAGTTTATTTTTTCGCTTTTACCAGCCTTTATATTTTCCTCTGCTAACGATTTACGTACTCGTATTTATTTCGGTCGGGTTGTAACAGTTAAACGGCACCCGAGCGGAAAAAAATCTCACAGTTAACACTTCCTTAACTATTAAGCAAAGAAGATTTATAGTACTCTGTTCTTTTTATAATTATATCTCATTGAGGTATCAGGTTCGAAATGTAACATTAGGTACGTAAGAGACAGGAGTCATACCACGATCTTTCATACTACCGCATAACCATTGTCAGTTTGTGACTGTCGGATATCTGTGTCAAAAACCTAATCGCAGTAAAATTCCCGTCTTCTATGAACCTTATATTTTGACATTGTTGCTATCGTTATATTAAATTAAAACGGTGTACGGGCAGCTAAGTGTAATTATTTTCTCAGAAAATACTAATTATCGTAAAGCAGAAAGCAGAAAGTCTCTCCAAGGCGACAATCTGTAACTAATTAAGTACTTTCTCTTAATGAACTCCATTATTACATTTACAAGAGGCCATTCCGCTTAGTTTCTACACTTTCTTATTTTTTGTTGCTTAAGAATTTTCCTTTACAACCATCACAATGAAAGCGAGAAGCAATAGGTACTTAAAATAAAGTGCGCGTTAACCCTTTGTTCTTAAAACGTTAAATGAAAAGCTAAGATCTCTTTACATTTATTATTTATTAATAAATAAATAAAACATTTCAAACTTATAATAATATAGAAAAAAACGATGTAACTGAAAATCGATCTTTTTGTTAGGCTACAGGATGTCATAATAAAACAAACATTATATATACCCGCAAAAATATTACGTTATTTAAAGTCGGGAAATCTCGTTGAAGATTACTATCCGGTACAATACTAGTGGAATCTCCACACAGACCACAATGACTATATTGGCAAAAGGTTCGTCTACAAATTTTAGGGGTAGATTAGCTTAACGGCTACGCCGTATATAAAACGCAACGAACTGACAATGAATAACAGCACTGAAAAAAATATTGCTAACGACATATGTCCAACACTCCGTCAGGTCACACATTATATTAAAATCCTGGGAGTGAATATCCAGACCGCCATGAGGCAAGCCGAGAACAGAGTGGCATCGAGGCGGCTCGTCGGTGAGGGCGCTTCAAGATGAGCACGACCTTCAGCAATGAAGAGAACGAATAAGAAGAAGAACGACATATGTAGGGTACATTCTTGAAGATACTAATAAAATATTTGTAATAATTAAAGATGTTATTTTAATAACAAGCTTTATACATTTTAATTTCGGTATAACGTATTGTAAATGTGAGTAACTTGGAGTTTACAAGACAGGAATTCGGCGAATCTCTTAGGTCCTTTACATTATTCAAATTCGCGGCGTGCGCGTGCTGCCGAGCTACTACTTTGTGACTCCACAACGTCGAGCTCTTTGGGTGTCGAGTATTTCGATGTTTCCTAACTCCGTAACTCCTGTTTACTAACATTATTAATATTAATATAGTTTATTTTAATAATCACTTGCTTTATTATAAAATCACTAGGAAACCATTTTTCACTATTATAATTATTGCAAAAAAAAAATATAAAGATATACGTCGATTTACAGTAATGGTAAAGAATCATTAAAAAAAATGACGAATTAATCATTTTTTAATGAAATGAAAATCTTCGTACTTTTCTATTATTAATTTGATACGCAAGTTTTTTTTCTCTAAGTTGCTAACTTTGCATTTGTAAGTGTTTCAGGTTGTTTTATTCGGTATACGAAAGTTGTGTTGTATCAGCTTCCAGCGGACGTCGTATCGACTCTAACTTTGTAGACGCCGCCGGAACTACTTAGAATACTGATGCATTCAACACTCTATACATGTGTGTAGAGCCTTTCACCTGTTAATAGACTTCTAAGCTTATTACCACGGAGTTTAAATAACACTATTTATTACTTAACGAAACATTCATCCAAATCGGTTCAGTGGTCTATATCCATCTTTAGGCGTTCATTGTGCAATTTACGTACAACTCTCATACATAAAAATTTTGGTTAATTCGAAAAACATCCTCCTGAACTATTCGAGTAACAATGGTAGGTTTGTAAAAACCTAGAGGCAATAATAAATTATTTTAGTTCAGTACAAAATGCAACTTCTTTTTCTTAAACTAAAGTTATTAATCCTCCTTGGCTTTATCGAATGCCATTTACCGTCTGCACTCTAACTAGCTCGCTCCCGTCGCCCGCCGCCCGCGCTTACCGCCCGCCGCTCGCGCCCGCGCCCGTCGCCCGCCGCTCGCGCCCTCCGCCTTCACAATGGACCAACATTAATCAATTCCAGGGAATACTCAGTGAATATTGCCCTTATCTTAATATAATTTACTCTTAATTTTAGTTATTTGAACGATAATAAAAAAAATTCTAAGTATTTTGGTCTCAGATATAAATTGCCGGATTAAAAAAAAACATTTCGAAACTTCGTCGTTGCTTTTATCGTGTTATATATCAAGATACGCAATTCAACTTGAATAACAATACAACAATCGTAATAAATCAAGATATACTTCTACGGAAGTCTTTTATTAATTTGAATATAAGGTCTTATAAAAATATTTATACCAGGATTTCATGTACCTATATGAAATTGTAATTACTTTAAACGATACATCGTCAAAGGTCGATTCATTTTATTTGTGCCAGGAGCACAAAGCGTTTGTACCCTAAATTGTTGTCACGGTCACGTGACAGAACGGTCCAAGGGACGCGTAGAATTTCCATCATTGCCAAGGGATGTCGTACCAATGTGTTAAATCACAAAGGGAACAAAGTCAAAGACGGTTCGCGCCAACTCACTCTTGTCAGCGAGTGACCACTGACTGCCACTGACAATGTATTACTTAAATAAATTGTACAATGTTTTTTTTTTATTCTGACAACATTATTCGGCCAGTGTTAAAAAAATCATACTGTATAGTCTGTAAATAATTGAAGTCAGCCCATGAACGTCCCCATCGAGGGGATCTAGCAATAGGGGTGATCTTGGTTGTTATAAATGGCTTACCTTAGTTTTATTAATAAAGTGGTGATGCAATAAGTTTAAATTTGGAAACAAGTTTTAAGTTAATATTTTAGCGTATTTCTGAGAGTAAATTTCTATGCCTTTTGATATGAAAGCGCCGTAATCCTTATAAACTCTTTATTCGTCATCTTATTTCATATTTCCACCGCAATGCGACGCCAACGAAGGATTGACACTAACATGCTTGTCTATTTCTTCACTAGCTCAAATGAAAAATTCTCGTACAACATTCGTCTCTAGGTATTTTCTTCATATATATAATTTTTCAAGATTTATATGTAATACAATTTAATACACGCAACATATTGATAATAAGACGTAATCCAAGGACTTAGAATAATCTAGAGCAATAAATTTGATAATAGGTCCTAGACTTATTTCAAGATAGTGTTTCTAATAAATGAAATCAGTATTGCGAAGGTCATCCTTGTTAGTATCCGAATTCAAAATAATTGAAAGTCGCAGAGAATTTCTTGAAGAATAATTGGTCACAAATACGGTTCAGCGACTAAGCGTTTTTTTTTAAGTATTTTATAAAAATAAAAACCACTAATGGTACTTTACATGTAAAGGCAAAAGTGTTTGAAGTAAAATAAATATGTCGAGTTTGCGAAGGGGCTCGAGTCGAGAGATCATTTGAAGTCAACTGCCAGGAAAAAATAATTCAAAGGTATGAAGCCGCCGGAGTACTCGCCAAGAATACATAGCGACTGCTTCGCTTCTTAACCTTTAATTATAACCGAAATATTTTATTTATGTGCATACGTTAATTTTAGTCTTTCTAATCCAATCTTACTCCTGACCAATATAATAATTCAAACAAGCCACGTAAGATGCTTTGTATAATGGACTAGAATATTTTGTGATGGTTTGTGAAATGAAATTATACTTGTAAAAGTTTACTTTGGCAATTTTACTAACGGTTTGCTCTATATCTGCGCGGGCAGCTTGCCAAGACAATAGGGGACAAGTCACTGCAAATTGTATTTAATTACATATTGGCAAGCAAACCAGCTCAATTGCCCCGCATGGAGAGTTACTAGAATATGTTTATTTTATTTGCAAATAACTGAATGTCATCCGTGGCCATTCAGTATTGTGATTATTTGATGTTACATTTGTGGATATTAAAATTGTTTTTATATTGAATATAGATACATAAAGATTTCATTTAATTTTATTTATGACTAACTGTAGTCACATGTCAGTCAACACAAGTAACGAGCGCGTGATTTGATTAAAAAAATCGTAAATAGCCTATGTGCCATTCTAGTAAATAATCTTCTCTGTGCTTCCATCTAGATCTGTTTTGGTATTATCCACAAACAAACATCTCTGTCACTTCGCATTTATAATATACTAAGATTTTATGAATCATTATTTTTTTAATACAAACATCTTTGTAATTATTTCTAAATACAATATAACCATTCTCCAAAGTAATTTCCCGGCCACAATAAAAACAAACACATTACATCCGCAATTCTTTTTCTTGGAATTACTTTAACGTTGTTTGTAGCCAAGAAATGTAATTGAATTGTAAGTTTCCAGGTAACTAGACCACATTTACAATTCTGAGTCATAGATATACTAAACTAGAAGCGGCAATGACTAAAGCATAACTATATTAAAGTCTTGGATATCTAGATTTGAAGTAAAGGACGATGCTTGAATAAATAACATCAACATATGTAACTTGAAATAAAAATGAGCCGAATTAAAATTCTTCCAAAGGCTTTCATTGGTGTAAATTTCTTCAAAGTTGTCACTTACAGTACAAATGATATTTCGAACATAGATTAAGCATCAAACACCACATCTATAGGTTACACATGCTTCGATCACTAAAATAAAAGACAAAGTCCATATTTTCCAATATTTCTTCATTATGTTTCAATTAATTTTATGTTCCGATTCTTTCTTAATTAACCTTTATTGACAAAATTAAATGTTTTCATTAGAAGGGAAAATTTGAGGTTGTGTTTATTAAAAATAAGTAATAAGCTCGTCAGAAAGCTTAAGTTGTAACTAATTAACCTGGCGTTCACCAGAGGGCGCCTCGCGGGCAAAGACTCCCTTACTCTTCGCATTTTACTTTTGTTTTTTGAGAATTTTGCTCGTGTGATTAACGAAGGCCAATATAAAGAATTGTAATTAAAAAAAAACGACATTTTAAACTCTGCAAAGACATACGTTCTTTCATATAGAATCAACTAGTACTAAAAGTAGGCAATAGTTTGGTTAACTACATTGACCTTGATTTTTAAATAAAATGCCTTTATTTTTAATCAATTTAATCCTCGGTTTGGAACATCAACATCAGCTCGTTATGTTCCCACTAAGGGCCTCAGAGCCGACCCTATCTTCAAGGGTAACTTGGCAATAAACCACCACGTCGGCTTGGGTGCGTGTTATCAATCAAATACCAATACGACTTAAGGTCCCTCAAGAAGCGAGCGTACCTCTGTCAACGGCCGGCAACGCAACTGTGGTTCTTCTAGTATTGCGGATGTACATGGGCGTCGATGATTTGCCCCCGTGATACTACTGTTCGTTTGCCCCCTTCTCTTATAAAAGAAATGATCAAACAAACGTAGTAAAGTAAAGAAGAGGACGGTACCGCATCTGCAGTTTCTCTCGTGTTACGGATGACCATAGGCGTTGATGATCATTTCAATCATGAGTTATTATCGTCAATCGTTTAATTACAAAAAATAGTTAAAGTTATTGTTATAGTTAAATATTTAAATTAGAATTTTCAATATATGTTTAATTTTATATTGGTTCGATGTCCTTTGTATTTGGATTCATTTTAATTTCCCTCGATATTTCATTTTAAATAAGAGGTCTTTGGAAACAATGACAATCCTGCGGGAGGGAAAATATCTAATTATATCTTAGAATTATTTTAACTGTCTAAGACTGTTTGATTTGGCTGGACCCTTTCAATTAAGATTGTCATTGGGGATTATTAGATAAGCTTTTTTTTAACATTATCAACTTGATAATAAACGAATGAAAGGATTAAAGGGTCTTATTCCTTTTAATTGTAATGAAATTATTAAATTAACTTCCGAACATGCTTTATATTCACAATTCACTTGTTTGACGCGAGCTTTACTCCTTGACTAAGTTGAGATTTTCAATTTCCTACAGGATGTTCACTAAATGTGTCAATCAAGTTCAGTTTTCGTCACCATAAACGAAAAAGATTCTAAAATTGTTTTTTTTTTCTTTTAGATCTACGAATCAACCTTATAAACAAAATGTCGACTAGTCTTTCAAAAAAGCAACATATATTTTTCGTTATAAAAATTCCATTCGAGCGAACTATAAAAAAAAGTTAGTGAATTGATAAAATTTTAATACCTGAAGCTGAATATATATGTATATAAAGTGATACGCGGCGGAGCGCGGCGCGATTGAAAACATAAAATCTGGTTCGGTCGACATATTGGAATAGCAATGATACACCATTACTATTTCCAAGTGAACCGTTATTTCAATGCAAACAACGCCATCTACCGATCCATCCTTGCATTAAAATTCATGTATTTGTAAAATTAATATTTTAGACTTTACTAATCTTTCCCGTTCCTTTGTTTTTATGAAGACAGTGTTAAGTCAATTTTACCACGACATATATTTCTCTTGACATATTTTCAAGCGTTGTTTAACGTATGATTATTTCTTCGTCTCTCCGTCATTATTTGACAAAAACTTTTTGACATCGCAAGTATAAAGTTTTAACTGTTCACAGCATCATCTTGACACTGATATCTTTATCCTTTAAAATTACTTTTGGCATCATTAAAACTTCTTGAAGTTACTCGAATGAGGGGCGCGAATAATCGATATCAGTAGATATCGATTATTGTAAAATAACTCACAATTTTAACATGTTCTTTCTTCTATAGTGATTTTAGGCGGTTGTTATAAAAAAAGAAGTTTAGTGGAACATTAGAAATATTGAACATTGGGTAAGATAAGACGTCTGTCTGGTTAGCTAATGCTTCATGGCTATGTTAGTTGTAAGGGCTTGTTTATCCACAACACCACGGCCTTAATACATTTCTGTTAATGTACTAATATTTCTTGTAGCCAGTCCTGGTAAGCTTGAAAAAGATTGTGTTAGCAAGTTCACGACAATCGATCGGTAGTCTGTTCCTATAACCATTACACTATTGGCGCTTCAAGCTTAACAAATAACATAGAACAAAATAGATTCGAGAATAACCAATGTAGTTGAATTGAAATTTAATTAACAATAACTGTTGAATTTTGAATCAATAAAACACTGTAATAAAAAACTTATTCGTTATAACAACTACACCGATATAAACTTGCTCTCTCCAATTTTAATGAAATATGGAGTACAAATTTAACAAACAAAAACACAGTACAGGGATATAGGTTAAGTGTACAAGCAATTGTTATTTTTTCCTTTTGCAACGAGAGTCGTTTTACTGCGTACAAAATCGGCTCGCTTGCAAAAAACTCTACACGAACTTTTCAATTTGAAAATCGTTATATTCATTAATTCATTATTTATTCAACAAAAACAGGATATATATATATTTATACTTATATAGCCTTTATGCATACAGTATACATATATTCCATATTATTTACATATATATAAATATGGAATATTATATATTAAAAGCTTTGTATCGTAATAGAATTATTTTATTGAAATATTTCGTAACCTTAAATGACATAATAAGGCATTTTTAAAAACGTAATTAAAAAATAAACATAGAAATCAGACAAAAGCTTGTGTTTTTTTTATAATTTAACATTGAAATGTTTTGATTGAAATATTATGAACAGTTTGTCGAATAAAACTTCATACTGGCAACATATATTCGCTGTAGCACGCACCAGCATTGTTTCTAGTCTAGTAACGTCTACATAGTTAAAAAGGAAACAGCGGCATTTCTGAAGACTTGAAGTCGGAACTTACAAATTTAATTTAAATTGCTTGTTTTCTTCATGAGCGGACGTCAAACATTTTTTTTATTAGTAGGAACTTTTTACTACATTTTTATTTAAAAAAAAATGAACAATATTTTTTTTATACTCTATACATAGCTTTATAATCTGTAAGTACCTAAACGAAACACAAAGAGAAACAAAAAAAGGGAGCCTTTCGTTGGTGTATTTAGAACACGACATGATTACTAATTACCTAGATCTGCGTCAAATTTCAGCGAACTCCGTTTGGCTGTTTTGGAGAAGTTACCGGTGTCAGTGTTTCCGTCCAAGTACGATGTGAAGGCCTTCAAGAGTTGAGTAAATAGGCACTTATTAAACCGGCGCGTACCATCTTTCAAGCACATCATCAGTTGGCGTCAAGTGGTATCGTGTTAGTTTACTTTCCATACAAAAGGGAGAACCATAATAACAAACATCCATCCATCTAAATATGGTTATAATAATATCTCACAGTATGTAGTTGAAGCAATTATTTGAAGCAACAAAAAAAACGGTATTTTGGCGAGAATTCTTTTTAGTTACCGTATCATGCGTGTTATCTATACAAGCTCGTCCTTTCATATCCACGCTCTAGGGAAATTAACTAAGCCAGCGTTTTTACTTGGCCTGACCTCGTGGAATTATAAACGGTATAGCTTTTTAAGCGCTATATGTTTTTCCATATATTTATATCTTATAAAAGTTATGAATCCTTATATATTTTTCAAACGATATATTTTAGTTGGTAGTAATTTATTTCTAGAATTACTTTTTAATATTTCGAAAGAAAACAGTTACAATAGGATTTTTATTGAAAAGAATAACTTGCGTTAATAGAACTTTGAATAATTTCTCAAATTTATCTAATATTATTTTATTATAAAAATCTAAGTACAAGTGAAACATTTTCTTGATAGTTCTGTCTATGGGCGGGTAATATTTTTTCGTTTGTACACTTATTTCTTAGTTTATTTGTTCATTAAGACGTAAAAGATATGTGTATGAGTGGAATATAAATCACATGTGAATTATTTATTTGATATATCGCACTCTAGGTGGTTACATCTCGTGCGGCGTGCGAGAACGGAACGCATTTTCATATACGTTTTGATTCCATCACAATTACGAGAGCATTACCTTTTCTTTTATCAATACTGTTTAGATTATTTAGTTATCCCTGCCATCAAATTGATAATGGTGTGAGAGCAAAGGGCCCAACTTTGGTCGACCCCTTTTCTTGGAGGGTATGAAAACCAACTTAGGTCTTAGCCGTCCCTGCAATAACTGGACTAGACATCTTTTGACCCATTCTCTTTTTTGTGTTATTGTAGTTGATAAGGTTTTTTTTTGTGCCGTCTGTGGCATACAACGTTTATTCTATTCTATTTTAATACTCATTAATTTATATGAAGGTGAGGTAAGTGTAAGAAATTGTATATTGCATCATTAGTCATACGCTACGGTTTGAACACAGTTATGTCATGTGTTACATGTCGCCTGGTTTCATTTGTGTCAGCATGCGTCTTGACAATGTCTAGACGCCGTCGGCACATGGAGCGTCGGCACTACATCGCGTTCTCTAACACGATTGTTGCTGAGAATATTACATATCTACATAAACAACGGGATTTCTTTGTTAGGAGTTTCGTATGTTTTCGGTTATATAAATGGTACCTTCCTTTTATACGAACCCATATGTTACCTGAGAAACAAACAAAAAAGTCCAACTGACGTCCCTATGACGCTCGGACGAAGATCGAAAGGCGCTCATCAGTCGTTTAGGCTCAAGGCTCTATGACGTCATGATTTAACATACTAACCTTACGTAAAAATACTTTTATATTATAACATAAATGCATCAATATTTTTAATTACCAAGCCATTATTCAGAATGTCTTTTATAAATTTGTAAATATATAGTTATCTACATAAGTAAATTAGTCAAAAAAAAATATTTTTATTACGAAAGGTATCCTGACATATAAGGGGGTGTGTAATGTCTGTTTTTAAAATGTACACAAAACCTAGTTTAGGTACTAAAGAGGGTACGTCCATGCCATTTTCATGGTCATAATCAGATTGTGTAGCGTTGTGCTACGCGGGACGTAGCGAGCGACGGTAACACAATTGCTTTGCTTGAAGCTACGCCGTCTGGCCGTAGTAATTACCAGTCTAATATTGTGGATGATTGTGACGTATACTAGAAAGCGAGTCTATTATTTCCATTTGAATTGAAAATTAATTCTGAGTTGGAATGAGCACTAATTATAATAATATTTAATAGAAATCTTGTCTGTATGTGTTGTTATCATGAGTATACTTTTATGACATCCCCACCACTTTTTATTAACTTACAGAATCACCATAGTGTATACATTACTTTTGTGAATATATCAGAACATTTTGGTTACTTTACTAATTTTTCTTATACTCATTTCAGATAAGCTTGAAAAAAATGTTAGGGTATGGTTCACGACAATAGTCGAATTGCGGGATTCGAATTCATGACCGCTAGATCGGTAGTCCATGGCTTTATCCATTAGGCTATTGGCGCTTTATTATATTTAAAATACTTATTTCGTGTTATACTTTTATTTAATTAATATGGAGCAGTTTTCAAATGTTATTACGGTGAAGGAATACAACTCGATGCAACCTGCACATATCGGAGAAGAAATGCAAAGATATGTTTGAAGTCAACCAACCAGCACTGGGCCAGCGTGGTTGATTATGGCCTAGTCAGCCCTAATAATAGGGTAGGCTCTGAGCCCCTCGGTGGGGACGTATAGTGAGTTGATTAAATAAAATTAGTATTTACGATTATAATTCGATGGCATAACAAAGATGCTTCAAATAACAGCGCATAAAACAATTTATATTAATGTGATACGAAACAAACAAAATGTACATTAAATGATTATTCAATAATTAATTACTCGCTATCACTAAACCACAGACAAACAGTACGTGATTTCCTATAATTATATGTGTACATTTAATTTAAGCTTTCATGTATTGAACAAAATTTAACTCTAGTAGCAGTACAATTTATTTAATGGTAGCCTCTGTATATATAAATGATTCGATTCATAAAAATGATTGAT
The DNA here is from genome assembly GCA_027563995.1 of Papilio gigon. Taxonomy (NCBI): domain Eukaryota; kingdom Metazoa; phylum Arthropoda; class Insecta; order Lepidoptera; family Papilionidae; genus Papilio; species Papilio gigon. The sequence goes on from JAODUI010000012.1 coordinate 4,511,661, forward strand.
ATGAAAATTCACATCTTTGCTCGCCCATCGTTCGAAATTCGATTAGAATTCGTACTCCTGATTTTGTTAATTTTTTGATTATTAAAAAAATATTTATGAACATCTTCACATTAACTTCGAGTGTGTCGATATCCACGTTCATACGGTGACGTACCTTTTTTTTTTGTTAAAAAGAGATGTGTAGTTTTCGCCTTATGTTTGGATTTCGTATCTTCATGCTATAAACATATAAAAACTAATGAAATAATAACACGACAGTTCTATGACAAGCAACTGACGTATGTTTTATTTGTAATGTTTTCATGAGAAAAAATCAATGTATTATTATTTTTTATTGATAATGCCGAAGTCTGACTTGGATAAGGGTATTGTTTACAACAGCCGTGTGCTGGTCGGTAACTGGTATGAGGCGGCACAACTCGAGGAAGTAGGTTGTTATTAAAATAAATTCATCAACAATATCATCACCCTCATCTTTTCACTATTGGCTATAGATATTTCTCAATGCCTTCAATAGTATGGGGTTTATAGGCTAAGTAATTAATGCCGTTAGGTGAAATCAGATCATGTAATTGAGAGTTCGAGTCCCGACGTTCGACTATTGTCGTAAACCATATTCTAGCACAAGCCTATAACTTATTTGGAATAGTACAAGAAACATAACTGAATTAACAAAAATCTGTTAATATTTTATAAAAAAAATATAGATGTAACATACAATTACATGAGGAATAAGTCTGGCAAACTATATACCATTTTAAAGGGTAATATTTCGGTGATACTCACGAGTATAAACAATATCATTTTAGCACAAGATACATAAATTCCTGGAGCAAATGAAAAATGGTGAATTATTATTGGCGAGATATCGAACAATGACAAAGAATCTAAACGAGCCAACAATTTTGACTCAGTCTACTGGAAGGATATGCTTCGGTGATCGCATATCACTGCTCGCGCCGCACGTGCCAGGTTATATAAATATGTACTAACTGTCGCCCGCGACTGCGTCCGCGCGGAAATAAAAATACCTTAGTAGCACATGTAGTCTTGCATCCATATCCATGCAGACGATCAGGAGATATATGCTAACAAACATACAAGCTTTCGCATATAATATTAGTAATTTTTTTAAGCGACAAAAAACAATGTATCATTAGCATCATCATCATCATCATCATCACCATCATCATCATCATCATCATCATCATCATCATCATCATCATCATCAAGTTTTATCTGCCTACTGCTGCATACACCTCCCAAATGTCTTCCAAAGCATGCGGTGGTCGGCCTTTCGCTTCCAACAATGACAATGTATACGTCTTTTGAAATATCGTAGGGCACAAGGTCATTTGTGCACTTAACTTAGCCTTTCCCACGTCTCTTTACGTCCAGATACACCTAACATTGTGTCGTATGATGTTCCGAGCAGCGAAGTTATTAAAACATGAGTACTTAGTAGTCTTTTATCTTCTCTACTTAATTGCAATACAATAAGATAGAATCTTTCGTTTTTAATTTTGAAATCTGAGAACTGTCAATTCTATACTTAAGTATGACAAGACGATGCAATTTGTAATCTCTCTAAATGATATGCTAATAATGTTACATCAAGCTAATTATATCTGTAGAACTGTTTATTGTTTACGGAAATATGAAAATAGTACGGAGCATATTTAAAATGTTCATAATAATGACAGCGACAGATCCACCGACCGAGGACCAAAAGGGTCTGTTACTAGGGGGAAGAATTTCAGCGAACGAACTCGAATATTTTCAAGATCTCGTCGATGGTTGTAATTTAGTGGGCCTTGTTCAGACCGAACCGGCAAAGAGGAACACTTTCGTTATCACCAGTGCGGACTACTGCAACCGTGAAGGCGAAACTCTCAAATTCAACCAAGAATTTCTGCTCACCCTCGCATCGTCTTTAGATAAAAAGGTACGCCTTCGTACCGACTTTACGATTGCTCGCTCATTTCAATTATATTCAATATACTTCTACAAACTAAAAGTGAAGTAAACATAGTTTTACCTTCATTTTATTGCATAGTTCTTAGGAAATGTTAATTTATTTTCAGCCTCTCTACGTTAGATACGACCCTAATCCTATACCGGGGTTATGCGGGCTGTATCCACTCTATTTCAGCGAAAATCCAGTATCAAATACACGTTGGCGGTTCCTACCTGTTCAGCGGCCTAATATAACAAGATTCGAACAAGAAGGACTGCCAGTACAAGTAAGAATAAAATAAAAAAAAATAATACTTATGATACATTTTTCTCTGGTCTAGTTTGCGGGAGCATCCTGGATGAGGGAGTCGTGGCGATCTTTGGGGGAGGCCTACGCTCAGCAGTGGGCGACGTGTGGCTGATATGATGATACATTTTTCCAATCTAATAGATGTTTACTTTTTATTTATTTGCATCTACCGACTTGCGGTCCATACTCTTTTCTGCCTTTCGCATTTTATACATTCAGTTCCGAGTTCCTGAATGTATTATATCATATCTATATTTATAACTACTTTTTTAATTTAAATTGCTTTTTTGATTTTTTCGTGGCTATGAAGACGGCTCAATTTAATGGATGTGCAACCTACCTTATTGCAGATTGTACGTCTTTTCGTTTTTAGTGACATCTGGTGATCGATTGCCGCTTTACAACATTATTCTATAAAATTTGTTTAATACCATTTAATTTATATTTTTTTTAAACGTCATATCTTCTTATAGGTTAATGTAGACATTATTGTCAACCATTGCGCGACCAATGTCAATATGGGAATAAACATTGGCAAGTGGGCGTTCGGATTTCACGGCAAGGTAACAATGAGAATTTTTTAAGTTGATATTAAACTTGCAAAAATACATTTTCTATCTTCACTTATTAACAGATCTGTACACCTTTAATGAAGACATGCTTAGACATATATGGAAGAGAATTACCCAATAACATTTGGCAAATTTATATACCTATCGCTGCTTAACAATATAGCATCTAGTTACCGAAATAAACCGTTGCATTTGTCTCATTGGGTTTTATTAAGCAGTTAACAAATAACAAAAAGTTACGATGGGACTTAGCAATATTTTGCCTCGATCAACAATTGCCTTTAAGATAAACTAACAAGATATGTCGCCTTGTTACACTGAACACGATTACTTCTTAAAAACCAATACATTTGATGGTCAGCGTTTCAAATTAATTTATCATCATCCTTCGTCTGCCCACTGCTGGACATAGGGCTTCGTATACGAGTAGTATGCGATCCTCCGCCTTCCGAATAAAAACAGTAATGGTTAGCATATATTTTTAAAAGGAAAAAATACTATCTTATAAAGACATACGAGGTAAATTATTATATCGTCATATATTATTTTACGAGAACGACGAATATCATTTAAAAAGCCCACACAAAATATGTTAAACATACATGAGTGAATAAGGAAGCAAAACCTTTGTAAGTAATTAAGCAGTGCTGTTCAGCGAGCCGTGGCATTTCATTAACAAAGGGGCCTCTAATTTTGACTTTCCCTCCTTAAAAATTGACGTTATTATTCATCTAAATTTATACATAAGAAAAGCACTGAAACATATTAATAGAGGCAGTAAAATTATTTTCTCCTTCGTGAGACAGTATTATAAAATAATTATGAACGCACGTGAGCACTCACCTTGAGGCGGCCTGGCTGGTCTGACATTAAGCAGTGACGTCATCGAAGTTTAGGTGTGAGGTTTAGCTATCTTTAATTACTTTACATTAAAATAATATGATATTTAGCTGTTTAATTGTTTTACTTAAACTTGGAAAAATATTATAATAAACACAAAAAAACAATGTTAAAATAATAACAGTAATATTCAACTGAAGGAAGTTACTCCGGCGACTGTAACTGGTGAGTAAAAAAGATTTACCTCTGTCAAGTCAAGACGGAAACAATAGAACAATAGGTAGGGAGTTTGCAATTTAAACATTAATCTTTTGCAGGAACACAAACAAAAGTCGCCGGGATAAAAGTTTTTTTTTTGTAGTGTGCGTCCGGACCGAATTACTGTAATAGGATAGGTAATGTTGACGTAGAATAGTTTCGTATTCACCATATTCTTATTTTTACTAGCGTAATACTTTTTTTTGTGATTCATTCACCTTTTTATACAAGTCTAATTTGTTGAGACGAAAGATCAGACGCTTAGCGGAAGCTTCTTTAAGAATCTATTCTAAAAGTATCACGACTTAGACAGATTTTAAAGATTTTTATTTCCAAATAAGTATAAATGAAATAATTGATTTTGGTTCAAACCTAAAAGGAGAAGTAATGAATAACAAATTTCATTAAAATATTTTTGTAACAATGTGACTATGCTCGTTTACTCAAAGTGTGTATCACGGAGTAAGCAGGTTTGGTTTTGAATCCGCTGTATTTCTACATTACTATTATTTGATAAATCAAAATCCGATTGCTTTTGTTTCTTTTCTATATTTTATTTTTGAGAGGTATTTAACTATGGATAAGTCGTTACTTTAATATTTTTCATTCGAACAAAATTTACAAGATTATTTTTTTTTTCAAAAGCTATATTAACAGCGCTCGCGACAATAGTCTCGTTTAAAGTTAGATAGAAATCTTGAGCAAAGAAATTATGCTGCGACCTCGGTTTGAATAATTCATATACACCGAGAAAAGATAAAATCGATCCAGAAAGTAGTCTAGGGGATAAATAGAATGGACGTTATATATCCGATTTAAAACTTTAGATATGAAAACTTTAACAAGTATAAGAAATTGGCATTCAATTTATGCGTTCAGTAGTCGACTGCCTTGGGCTGATAATGATGACAATTCAATTTATATTAATTTTCATTGACCTCTGACTTGTGTATAACACAGTGGACCACATGGTAATGATCGCAGTTTCTACGGTATCACATCTGGTAGTTAAGGAAGTCTTCTAATACTAGCGTTAATATTCTCTAGACTGTAGTCGGATAAGACCATATTGTTGATGATTGCGGATTCCTATTTGCAACTTTATTAATCCATAGAAAAAATATGTTGAAGATCATTTTTAATCAAAGTTTATTTGAATGCGGTGTCACGTCTGATCAGTTCAAGACGTAGTAAACAAAAGCATTTTGGTAATATTGAGAAAACTCATTTGGAAGACGGCGCGGCGCCCGTCCGGCGCGGCGTTCGCCGTACCTATGAAGATGCCCTCTATTGACAAGGTGTTATTTCTTTCGTAGAATAACATTCAAACTGATTAATACTAGTAAGTATTATAAGTAACATTCTTAAAGAATAACTGTATATTAAAGAAAGTTCGCAGTACTTTTTTGAGTCAATGGCTCAGGAATTAAGCGTTTGACTTGTGATCGGCAGATCCAGGTTTGATACTCGCGATCTATCAATGTAGTCTGACTTCATATATTTGTGATGTACCCTGCTAACTGCGAAAAAACATTTGTGAAATCGACCTGCATTGGGCCGCCGTAGTTAACTAAGATCTAGTCACACCTAATATAAGATGTGCACCGAAACCCATGCTTAGGACATACATGAGGCACCGACCAAATTATTTATGACACAAACTCTGTTTACCGTTCCATTGTACTGCAAGACTAGTAACGATGACATATCCTTATCTCTATTCTTTCAATGGGAATGAAAGAGACAGTTTCTTCTATACAGGTGTTTCAAGATGAGAACTCAAAGTTAATTGTCAATTTTATTCAACATTATTCTAATTTCGTTTTAATATTCAAGTATTGTTCAAAGTAATCAGTTGAAATGAAAAGCTAAGTTCAGAGAAGTATCAGTGGAAGTATCTCGATAGCAATACCACGCCCGCTGTTTGCAGGATAAACCAAACGTAGCGTATTCCGCGATATTAAACACAAGAAGCAAGCTGGCTCTGAATTAAGTTTCTTAGAATCTCGCAACCCTAAATACGTATACATCATACTGTACATTTCTATTCATTAAGTAGAAATAAACAGGATAAGGAAAGGAAGATAATGAAGTAAATTAAGTATACAGTATGTTCTAAAGAAAATATTCTAGTAATCTATACTATTTATAAAACAGCCTAACTCACGTGTAAATCGGTGTCTCGCCCATCGGGGGCTCGAAATTAGTCGGTATTGACACCGATTTACACGTGAGTTAAGCCGTTTTATAAGTAGTATAGTGAAATGTCTTACGAAAGTTTTAATAGTTTTTTTTTATATTAACGGGGCAAACGAGCCTCGGATCGCCTAAAATTATTTGATCCGACGCCCATGGACATCAGCAACACCAGAGCAATCGCAGATGCGTTGCTGGCCTTTAAGGAAGGCATACGCTCTCTTCTTGAAGGAAGTTTAATTACTATGGGGATACTTAATTATGTGTGTAGTTTCCGCCAATCAACGACCACGGCTGTTTGGCGAACATTTGTTTTGTATTTAAAATATTCTATTTGATAAATAAATAAACTAAAATAAATTACATTTGTAGTGTTATGTATATGTATGTATATAGCATTCGTAAATATTCACAAGAGATATGGCTTGTATTGGCACATGAGTCTAGTGCTTTTTTATTTCTACTGCTCCCCCGTTTACATAAAGAAGTGTGGGGAGGTGACTTACTAGCTTTATTTATCATTTACTATTTTATTCAGCTTTCGTCTACTAAGGTTACTATTGCCAGCTCCACTGTCGACTATAGGTTATACAAATTTGTATAAAAAGCGTAGGTAAGGTAATAATGTCGTAATGTAGAGTCGGTCAGTGCGATGCACGGACTGTCTCGGCCGAGCTCCTTGGACCGTGCATCAAACGAGGCACCGCGCGTGACCGCACTTGCTTACTAGCGTAGAGGACGTTTACGTTTAAGATACTTATGACTGACTTTAAACGTTCGTGTTTTTACTTATACAACGTTTGTAAGACACGGGGTTCAAAGAGGCTACTCGTAAGAATCTCGTTTCTTACAAACATTATATTTTTGTGTGACATTACGTTTAAAAGTTGAAGATAAATGCAGTTATAATGACTTACATTTGTTAGACCGCAAAATAGTTAAGAGTAATTTGTTTCTTAGATACGTTCATTTTCTTATATAGTAAAATTAAAACAGTTTCGTATTGGTTTCACTTTCAACTTTATGGGTTACGTATTATATTAGTAAGAATTGTCAGACCCTGGAATATTGTGGAAATCTTATTACAATGTTCAAAGTGTTTGTAATTACTACAAATACAGTATTAGACTTATTAATATTTTGCCATCCTGATAATGTTACAATATTACTAACATTGTTGACGTCCGCTTAGCAAGTAAGCACTGTGCCCGGTCTAAACGGCCACTTCCTACATCGCGTTCTGGCGGCTGCGCGCGCTAACTGCGTGCCTTATGGGAACAGCCCCCCCTTCCCCCGCTACCCGCCGACACCTCACAAGGAGGGAATGAATGAACTGAACAATATCACTCTTGACCTTGTAACTAAAATCACTGTATGACACTCTTCTTGAAATCCCGTAAAATTAACGGTAATGTTCAGTTTACGTTATTTCAATCAAAGTGCAGTAAATCGACAAAATGCATTTCAGTATGGTTTTGTATTTTTCAGTTGTAATCCGATGCGCTGTTTTCGATCGCTGTACTGTAATGTTAACCGGGGATTAATTTAAACGTAAAATTACGCGAGTTATCTTTTAAGCAGTGTTTATGTCTACAATGTTTTGGAATTTGTACAAAAAATTAGAATATAAAAAAAACATATTGGCAACCCGCATAAGTAATCCAAAAATCTAACGGTAAAAATCGTTTTATTAATTATCATCAGTATAGCCGTTGCTTTTAATTGAACGATTAAAAATAGCAAATCATAGCTAGCCTTTTTTAAAATAAGATATCAAATGGCCTTCCACGATACAGTTGCGATGAAAAGTGAATTTTAAAGTTGACAATTTAAAACAGCGCAAGCCAATAGAAACCCTATGCCCAGCAGTGGGCAGACAAGGGCTGCTGATGATGATGAGGATACTAAAAATATTTATAATCATATAAATATTCGCATTTACATAATAAAATATGTATCGATTATTTTGTTAGTATAGAAAATAATTTTGGCAAAGTTGCTGCTTTGAATTATACTATTAAACATTGTATCAATAGCACGTTGCTTGACTTAAAAATGTTATAATTTCTTTACTTTTCGTTCATCGATATAAAAAAATAATCCTAATATTCATAGATACAAAAGTGTTCATAAAAATACTAATATAAAATTTGTGTATTTGATTGTACTTTTGGCATCGTGTTTAATTCGAACAGGATTACAAAACGAATAAAAAGATAGAACAATTAGATAGCGCCTATGGGAGCAGACTTTTGTCTGTAAACACCTTTATTCACAACAAAAGCTGTTTTGACAGGCAGCTGTGTGTTATTGATGTCTGCATTTGCCCTCACTGATAAGATAATCTCGCCCCATGTGCTGATTGCGACGGTCTGGCTGGTTTTTTTTATTTTTAAATTACAATGTCGACGCTCCGATGTGATGAAATTTGAACTGGCCAGTCAGGAATTTAAATTCAATTCTAATTTTAATCTTATTTTCTCTCGGACCGGGATGTCGATGATAGAACGTAGTGAAGAAGACGGACACGCAAGGATAACGCCATCACCATATGGGACAATTGAGCCAGGAAGAGAGAAAAAGAAGAAAAAAAAATACCTGACTCTCTGTCAGGTATTTTTTTTTAATTTACGCTGAATTAATTTAGGTTTATTATCGGCAGACGATGCATCATGCAATTAATATATGATTAATTAATTTCGCGTGTGTAGTACTGAGGTCAGCTTGTTTCTAGTTATGTGTGTACGCACAAATGACGAGGATTTCTCCGCGCACTCGCGTCACCGCATACATACCGTTTGTTTGCCGCATCCGAAAGTCGATTGTTGCTCGCCCGTGTTTACTAAACAGCATTCCCTGAATTGTCGAGGTATGACGACATCTTCGCAGTCAGCACGTGCGCTTCTCAAATGTTTTTTTACTCGATATTTTCAGATGCGTTTTGTGACTGTTTTTTATACCATCCGCCATTTTGTCGTAAATCATTTTTAAGACTGTTATTAATGATTGTTGTGACTGGGTCGGCTGTACGGTTTGATGTCTTCATTCAAACACTAATTAATACGTCTAAACACAGGGAGTCACAGTTAAAAAATGGTAACCAAAATAGCTGGGGTTAGGCATCTGTTTTTTAGAATATCCCTTTTAAAATTTCATCATTAACATTTTCAGCAATCAGTTTGTATCCGGTGAAATAACTTATTTAATTATTTTTAAGTAGATAATTAGTATTAAAGGGATGTAAATTAATTTACTTCTAAAATGTCAATCACATGGACATTTATTTGCCAAGAACAAGTACATAAATAACGGTTAACCTAACCTTTCATTAGTTTCGTAGGCTTCTTCGTAGGTAACTTCCTTTGTAATTAAAAGGTTAAATACACTAAGTATTTACCAGCATATAAGCTCACGTATGATCTCTTACTAAATACAAAAGTTTGGATAGATGGATGGATCATCATCATTATCATCAGCATTTGTCCGTCCATTGTTGGATATAGGCCTTTCCAAATGTCTTCCACTGTATACGTTCCTCAGCTTACCGCATCCAACGACTTCCTGCCGTCAGCACTAAGTTATCGGTTCACCTGGAGAGAAGACGCCCCACACTCCTGGTCTCCAACGATGAATGGATATTTTTAGAAATTACCTACAAAACCGTTGCAAAGTTCTGGAAGAAGTTTGGTATAAAATAAAGAATGTTAATCTCGAAAAACACGTTACTAACTTTTTTTTTTATTTTAATTCTGGTAGGACATTACATATTTTTGTATATCAGTTCATTTTTGTTTATATATTAAGAGTTCTTTTACCATTCTAACTAAGCTCTAGGCTTGTGCTAGGCTATATTCCACGACAAACGTCGAATTCGAGCTCTCGACCAGGTGACTGGAAATCAGTATCTTCAACCATTAGACTATTAACACTTCAAAGCAACTCCTTAGATGACATCTTAATTTACATGTTACATGTATTTTAAATATAGAGACTACGTTTTGTTCGCAAGGTCATTGATAAAAGCCAATCGCGTTCTGTTACATAAATTAAGTGGCAGCAGACGTCGGTGACAATAAATAACTCGATATTGAACTGATAGGACTCGGATTATCATAAATATTATGTGTAAACATATTATATCTATAATTTACCTCCAAATCGTTGAAAATTATCAAATTCACACGCTGTCTCTCCTTAAGTGGTCGACTCGTCTGCTTTTACATGCAAATGTGTGGCATCTAAATATGTAGAGATAAGAGATTAAATTAACTTTGTTTCTAGCGAAATTATTTATCTTCAACAATATATCGATGATTTTAGATAAGACAAACTTTTTGATGTCACTTTATCGTCTGCGATTCTTGTGTTGAATGTTTTACATCCCTTATTCTCTATTCCAATATTTAATATGTTTGTTAATAAAGTACAATTAACACGGAACTATCGTCCGTGACTTCATATTCGTAAGTTAAAAAAAAATAGGTTGTCTAGAGCGTCGATGATGCAGTTGTCGCTGCAGTTGTTGATCATCATTGTTGTTGTTATCCAGGTTCGATCTCCGCCATGTAGCAATGTGTTTTACGATTTTCGAATTTCAATCTACATTATCCGATATTCAAAACATCGCGATGTCTGTACAAATCGGTGAGGAAATTCATAGATATGCGTGAAGTCAACCCGCACTAGGCCAGCGTGTTGACTATGGTCTAGTCACCCCTATTAATAGGGTAAGCTCCGAGCCCCTCAGTGGGGACGTTTAGTGAGCTGATGATGAGGTTGTAATTCAAATATCTACCAAATTCGTTTAGTCATTTTTAAATCACTTAACAAATAACCATCCGTCCAAAACATACGCATTTGTAATATTAATAAAATAAACAAAAGTCATAGTTATACCGTATTAATAAGTGTCCAATTCAATGTAAAACAAACGACCACATTGCAATAAAGTATAACCGTGCGGATCCGTAAGACCGTCGACCAAATGATTCCTTATAAGTGTAGCCTCATTTTGGATGCATAATTATTAAGGATACATTAAAATAATGTAAACAGTATAGTTGGTGTTTATTTCTGTGATCTCGGATACATCCTTAATATATACCACAGAGTAAAGCAGTAGAACAATAACATAATTGTTTTATTACATATCATGTTACATTTTAAAAGGTTAATATATTTAAAGTCAATAGAGCTTAATTGAGCAATTAAATAAACGAATACCTACTATTATTAGTGAAATTTAGTGTAATGTATGTTTGTATGTTTTGCTCAATGAATCAGTCCAATGAAAGATCAAACATTATTCGGTTGGTTTATATCTTTTTGTTTTTAAGTAACTGCTGCTTGCTTCGTCAGCGTGTCATTGAAAATTGTTTTTCAACAAAATGAAATAGTTTCTACCGTACAGATTCATTTCGGAGATCACCCGGCAAGCGGGTATTTAGGGACGGACAGTGACAAATAAAAAGTCGAAAGTTCATTATAACTAACAAATTAACGTTTACTATATGTGATTGTTCATATTTCAAACAGACAGTCAGATTTTACTAACTACATAGATATAAATCGATTCATTATCATCAGCCCTTGTCTGCCCACTGCTGGACATAGGCCTTACCCAATGCCTTCCACAGAATGCGGTTCTCCGCCTTTCGCATCCAACGACTTCCAGCCGTCCACACTAAGGCGTAGGCCCATCTGAAGGGAGGACACAGTCCTGGTCCCCATATATATCACATAGGAAAATCTGTTTTCCTCGTATTGTGATTATTATTAAACTTTTCCGTTTTGGTCCATAGTTATCC
>JAODUI010000012.1:4523699-4543881 GCA_027563995.1 Papilio gigon
TGTTGATGTAGTTTGATTATTCCTTTATATCTCTATTTATTGATGAGGTAACTAATTTATTTATATAATATATTTAGTATATTTGATTTCCAATCAAAAAGTTTAATTTAATTTAATATAAATAATCATTTTATTATTAATTATCTCAATTTTAATTATTTTAATTTCAAATATTATTATATTTTTAACAATTATCCTTTCCAAAAAATCTTTTATAGATCGAGAAAAAAATTCCCCATTTGAATGTGGATTTGACCCTAAATCTTCCGCCCGAATCCCATTTTCTTTACATTTCTTTTTAATTACAGTAATTTTTTTAATTTTTGATGTAGAAATTGCTTTAATTTTCCCCATAATTTTATCTTTTAATTTAACCAATTTTTTCACTATAATAAAAGTTAGATTTTTTTTCCTTTTTATACTTTTAATTGGTCTTTATCATGAATGAAATCAAAATATATTAAATTGAACAAACTAGGATTATAGTTTATTAAAAAACATTTGATTTGCAATCAAAAAATATTGTCTTCAATTTATCTTAAATATGAAGCAATATATGCATTTAATTTCGACTTAAAAGAAAGAGTTACTTACTCCATATTTTTAATTGAAACCAAAATAGAGGTATATCACTGTTAATGATATTAATGAATTTTTATTCCAATTAAGAAATATATAAAAATTAAGCTTCTAACTTAAATTATAGTAGATAATATCTATTAATATTTCTATTTATATAGTTTATTTAAAACATTACATTTTCATTGTAAAAATAAAAAAAATTTTTTATAAATATTTAAAGATTTATGAAGTAAATTAAGTATACAGTATGTTCTAAAGAAAATATTCTAGTAATCTATACTATCTATAAAACGGCCTAACTCACGTGTAAATCGGTGTCTCGCCCATCGGGGGCTCGAAACTAGTCGGTACTGACACCGATTTACACGTGAGTTAAGCCGTTTTACAAGTAGTATTGTAAAATATCTCATGAAAATTTTTATAGTTTAATTCTGGTAACCTGTTCAATTATTTATTAGCTGCCTGTAAGCATTTTATTTCCACCATGAAGTCCGTATTGCTACACTAAAGAGGTTTTAACTACTTTATACTAATATAAAACATATGACGATATAATGTATGTTTGTGGTTATAAAATATTCAACGCCAACCAAGAAGCAAGCGTGTCGTCACATTTACATGTACTCAAAACCAACAATACAGTTCGCTACGCCGAGTGTCTGCGACACACGCGTGTATGCTATGACTTTTAGTTTGTTCCATGTAACTTATCAGTCTAACGAAAGTTCTAAAATCATTTGCATATCAAGTATATTGTATGTACTATTTTTATTTATAAATAAATCTAAAAATCTACGCGTGACTAGAATTTTAATCGCTTGGCATTGTTTCATTTATTAATTCACGTATTGTAATTATTCTATTTATGATATGATATATTTAAATAAGCAAGCGGCCCAATACTGTTAACGTTTATCGTCGAGTTGTGAATCATGAATTATTCACTTTGAAAACAGTTACCGGCTGACTCACCGCTACAGACAACTGAAACAACAACGCCCCCGTACCCTGTACGTTGTGGACGCGGGGCTTGGGGCCTCACAACAAAAATATTTACTCTCGCATGCCTTTCAATAATTTATTCCCAGTTATTTATTTAATTTAATAATCATGTGATAATTATTTTAGTGTAACTCAGAATCGTTAAGCCCTTAGTGTAGATATAGTATAACAAATCATTTAAACGATTGTGGCTATTATAAACAAAAGCCGGTGGAGATGTTAGTTCTCGCCTTCACAAGTTCAAAGGGTTAAATTAATTGCTAACTAATCTAACAGATTGCGCTCGCGACGGCAATATTATTTACTATTAATACAGTGAATGGTTCACATCAACGTTTTAACCCAAAGCGACACGAAGCAGAAAACAATTAATGTGTTATTATAATTAATTGCGTGCCGCTACAGTCCCCGGGCAGCGGCCGCTTCCCAAATACAAGCTTTTAATTAATACCACGAAATACACAAATTGCTGCGACGTACCTACTCTATGAAAACAAAACATTTTCAATATGTCGCCGTGAAAACCATATTCGAAAACCGCATTTTGTTTGTGCAAGTTTCAACTACCAGTTATTACGTTAACTAGATTTTTTTTTGCGTTATCTTACTATTATACTAATTATTTAGTCACTATTACTAGAATTGAATGTAATTTTCCTTCTAAATATAAATCAGAAGCAAACTTAATTTGTATTCAATAGCCGTTTAACGGACTAATTAATTTTATGATGAACTAGGTTTTGTCCGCGATTTAATCCGTGTGAAATTAAACAATAAATTAGTAAATTTCGTCAAGTGTGGTTTAACGGTTTTGGATATACTTGACTAACAAATATCCCTCCATACAAATGTTGTTATTTGTAATATTAGGAAGAAACATACTTGATGCTATTTAAAACAAAACTGTTAAAATACGGTATAGAAAATGTTCAATGGAGTTTATTAGCGGTCGTCTTTTTTTTATAAGAAGGGGGGAAACGAACGATGGGATCCAAGGGAACCAAGGTGGTTGTCGAGGCCCAAGGACATCCGCAACACAAGAGGAGCAAATGCGTTGCCGACCATATTAATGGGTGCAAGGTTACTGTGCGTTATAGTTAACATTTGTGTATTAAATTTACTGAATGCGTTTAATTATCATGAACATATTCGTAGAGCAATATAATAACTTTGTTAGCAGATGCACATATCGTTTGTGTAAATAATTATGAAATATAGTTATTGTGCGTGTAAATGTAATGTTTGAAACCGTCTGCGGCGGGCGCAGGCCGCGGGCTCCGGTACTCTCGCGTGTAGCTTATAAATCACTCGACTGTTGTGCATTGTGTGAATTCTAACTCTTTATTACATTACACGAATAATTGTTATTATTTTAAATGTTACTGGAATTTCGATATAACGATAATTAACTGTTCACGATAGTTTGTGTGGGTCACCTAAAGATACCTTATTGATAGATAAACGCTTAAAATGGATGTTTTTTTTTGCAATATATAGCTTTGTAGTCTATGATTAAAGACATTTAAAATATAAAAAGATGGGATATATTGAACCATACCGTAGTGTTAAAGTGATGTCCCAGTGGTACAGTTTCTTTTCTATTGTCGAGTCGAGATGTGCTACAAATGACAGATATGATGCTTAAATCATTTAAAGTAAAGTACTGGTGATGACCGCTCCGTGGTATATATTATCGGAATCTCTTTATGTTTAAGGTATTACAGAATATTTATTCAATATTATTTTTAATGATCAACTCGCGTTGTTGTACCGACATAATATTTTACAATTGTTTGTTACTGTTTGCTCTGTGTAATATCTTGCGGTGTGTTCGTTGCATCATTATTCTGAAACATTACCCTCATTTCCTTTCCACTCTTATCTTACAGTCTTACATAATACAGGAATTAAAGTCAATGTATCGGATAATGGCGTACTGGAGTCCGACGATAATACATTTGCACTAACATCTGCCTTGAATTTTATTAGATTAGAAATCTTGTAGGGAGAAACTGTTGACAAATAAGTTTATTTTTACATAGTAATCTTCCGTTATCGCTCTTTTAAACAATTCATCGACAGAATAAAGATAATAGAGAGATGACTTAGGAAATATTGGTGTTGGCAGTGAAAACCTACGTTTCTATGAAAGTTAGTTGTGTTTTCTTTAGTTGGTAACAATATAGCTCTACGGCAAAGCATCGTAGCGCGATTACACAGCTCTCTGTGAAACGTGTCCTGCATTTCGCAACCGTAGCTCAATTTGTAAAGAGAAACTTGTTTTGGATTTTTCTTTCTATACATCATTTGACTTCAATATTAATATAAAATGTAGAGTTTGAATTTATTTATTATTAGTATTACAAACGGTACACAATTACGTATTAATGTGACAAAAAAATATTGATTAGGTTTTATTTAAAAGGGGCGCCATTTTGTTAATGAAGTTGTCATTAGAATACATTTGTTTTTGTCATAATACTTGAAGCAAGTTTTGAACATTTTTCTGTTAATTTTATTAGTAATTCTTTCATTTTATGTATATAATAAAAATAATGAAATATTATATGGTCATATTATGAACATTACCGTTGATCAGTTGTAGTCAAACACACGTATGCAAATAAACAGTTCATTAGGACACAGACGGTGATACAGACAAGTGTTGAATATGAAACATGAGTACTGAATTATTTATGTAAGATACACACCTAGGGGAAGCTTTGTCTGCCAACGAGCGGACGACTGCTGTCATTTTTACATCTAGATTTCTTCATGACCCATGTTACCCAAAGTTATTTCATAGAAGTTTTTATTACCATATTTCAGTATCAAATTTATAATTTACGATTTAAATAATTAATAAATTAAAGCGACAAGTGTTATTATAATATTTTGCGTATTTCTAATACATATTTTCATTCGAATAAATATTTTAAAATTTTTGAAGACAATTTTATAAATAATGTGTTTGTTTATTTTATAGAGATACATGCTTTATTTAATGACGCATTTAAAAAAATAAGCGATTGTAATGTCAAAAAACACGATTGAAATGTGACTACATGTTGGTTAAAGTTGTATATGAAAAGAAAAACGTCGTTTTACAAATCCAGCCGCACTTCACACTTCTCCAGTGAGTTAGTCCTCGGCCGCGCGGATAAGAGCTTTCTCACTTATTTATTTTCCTTCCAGCTACG
Source organism: Papilio gigon (assembly GCA_027563995.1). Taxonomy (NCBI): domain Eukaryota; kingdom Metazoa; phylum Arthropoda; class Insecta; order Lepidoptera; family Papilionidae; genus Papilio; species Papilio gigon. The sequence goes on from JAODUI010000012.1 coordinate 4,528,484, forward strand.
GACCCCGACATAGAACTACTCGTATTTTATTCGTAAACAGTAACTATCTGACACCTTTAAATATTTCATTATCTACTTATTGTTTTGTTTATAAAGACCACTGTTACAAACACCAAATATCAAATCAATATTGTATTTTATTTTATTAACAAATATCAGATGTTCCTAAGTCTCAATAAAAATAACATAACATCGCAAAGATAATTTAATTGTCTAACGAGAAAAGAAATGTCGTTTACGTTCAAGATACTGCAAGGATGTGTTCTCCCTTCACACCACTTATCACACAAAAAAACTTAGACCAAGCCAACTGTACTTAATCAAAAGTACACTCGACGTCAAATTAAATGGATTACACGTTATATTAAGTCGTAGTGTGATAAGAACATAACAATGTGATATAAGAGAAAATAATTACAGTTGTTTTAAGTTACATTCGCGACGGAAACAAGGGCCAGCGTCAAATAACAATGGAAAAGGCGAACAATACAAACCTTATTTACGCTGAGAGTAAAACTCCAGGGTCCTCTTTAAAAACTCTTTTCGCTGAGCTTTTGTAATTGTCTCGACATAAACAGCCAGTGGGACAAGAGTTTACGCAACGTTTACTCTTGTTATTAACACAAAATAATACTATTTTACTCGTATTGCTTATTATTTTCTAATATTTTTGACTGGATTTCATTTCTTTAAAAAAATATCCCTTTAGTTCGTTAATAACTAGATTCAAATCAATTTTGAGGCAGGCCATGTAATCGATGGGCCGACGAACTAAAGACAGTGGCAGGAAGCACATGTACCAGAGCAGCAAACAATAGGGAAGTTTGGTTCAAGCCGGAGGAGGCCTTTGCCAAATTAGCACAAGTACATCGAAAAAAAAATTAGTATGTATATAAACTTTTGCTATTTTAATACTGGAAAAAAAATACTCGAATAGCGTTTTTATGTAAAATAAACTTGACAGATTCGTAGACTTTTTTTTTGATTTGTTAACGAGATTCAAATGCGTTAATATTATATAAATACTTCTTAAACATAATTGTATCAGTCCAGTCATTTTTCAAATACCACATAATAGCATCAAAGAAAATCAACAAAGGAGAAGTCAAAGTTAAAAACTTAATCGGCTTTTTTCATTTAACCAGTCTTCGGCCGGCACACGTTAAGTCCACAGTTTGAGTATTTTCAAAGCCTCTAGCTCTATGTATTTTATTTAAAGGTTTTGCTTTGACTTCTTTGGCTTGAAGGAAATCGATCGTACGCGATCGTTTTGGTCAAATCTTATTTTTATGACTTGAATACTTCGTCCAGTACTCGACTAGACGCTTTAATTAGACGGTAAAAATTCAATAAATTCTCTGCTACGTGAGCGGCACAACAAATTTTATTATAAATACGTCTATTCGGTCTTTGAATATTTCATTTTCTCGCTTTTTACTTATAATGTGCTTTATTGCTTTAAAAAGCGCCAATAGCCTATTGATTAATGGTACGGATTTCCGATCATGTGGTCGAGAGTTCGAATTCCGCCATTGGACTATTGTCGTGGACCATATCCTAGCACAAGCCTAGAGTTTAATTGGAGTGGTAAGAGAAATATAAGTAAATTAACAAAAATCTGATTATATTTTTTTTGTTGCTGGATATTTTCCTGTTTATTAAATGTTATTTAAACCTTAATATACAGTCGTTAGACATATGAAAATATTTCAATGTTATTTTTATGGGACCGCAATATCTCTACATCTTCACGAGTCCTACATCTAGACCAGGACGCATGCAAACAATACGGGCATTGTCAATAAAGTTTGTATATTGTATTGAGAATCAATATAAAGTTTAAACAATTTGTCTGAACAGTGAGAATGAAAGATAAAACTTTGAATATTGAAAAGCGAAGTTTGTAGAAAAGATTGTTAGCTTTTTACTTATTCAATGAACACCAACTCTGTTAAAAACCGTCCAAAAAGACATTCGCGAGGGGCTCTATCGATTCTTAATTAAACCGTGTCTGCCATCCGGCCGTAATTGAATGAAGCTTTTTATCGCCAATAATAAAATTGTCGATTCAATGCCGATTATTGCTTTATTAATATTCAAACAATTTTTAGTGTTCGCTGTTTCATAACATCTAAAGACACGAAATAATTTTCTTTCACTGTTTATTTTTATAATGAAACTGCACTGTTTTAGGTTGGAAACAAGAACTGACTTTATTCAAAAAAGGGCACAGACTAAAAAAAAAACATCTATGATATTCAGAGATGCCATAATTAATTATTAGATATTATAATTCGACATGAGCGCTGATCTGGTTAAGTTTGCGGGAGTATCTTGGATGAGGGCGTCCTAGGACCGATCGTCGTGGCGATTTTTGATCGAGGCCTACGGTCAGCAGTGACATGTGACTGATATAATGATGATGATAATATAACAAATTTCATTATGTAAACAAATTATACACGATAGTAATCTATTCTATTAATTATGTAAAGCGTAAACTCTTAGTTTTGTTACGTAGGATTTCAGCAACCAATCAAATATTTGTATAATTCGTTCTATAGAAAGAATCTCGACACCAGGTCGGTTTTAGGCCGGTCCCGGTGCGTTCCTCCGGAGATCCCGGGGCCCTTGCAATCGCACTTGAGGATTGCCATCGAGGGGGTTTTAGTAAGTATGAATCTCACATAACCCTGCCTTTCCCGCAGAAGGCAGGGTATCTTTTGAAGATTTCCCCCCCCCATTACCAAAAAAAAAGGTAATTTTTAGGCCACACATTATTTCGCTATTAGTTAGGGGATTAACTAATTGAGAATAACTGTTATTCGAGAATCTAATGCGGGTAAAAGTGCACAGCAATAGCTTATATAAATGCATTATATAAAAAATGCATATATATAAATACATACGTCACCACCTCCCAGGTAAAATAATTATGTCTTGTGAAAAGATAATCGTATATATTTCAGTAAGATTATATGAGTTTCCTCATTTCACGTGAAGATAACCCGAGTTGTTCGAAGAAGACGGCGACGTGCGATTTGCATCAACAAAGTTCAGAATTAAATTTGCAACGTGTCGCATTCGTGCTGTCGTTGGCGCGGCGATGGCGCGGCACATGTCCCGCCCGGCCTACATTCTTATTCTTTCCATATTAACTTTCAACGAATGAAATTGGAAATAAGAATCTTTCAAAAGAAGTCGACGTACTTTATAACTCAGGTACATTCTTTGATAATCACAGTATTTCTCGTATTAAGTAAAAAGTAAACATTTAGGATTTCACGACTTTTTTTCTATCATTGTTTTTTTTTTTAATTTCACAGATTATAATAATGTTAATTCATATAATAGAATTAAGAATGCTTATAACAAACCAGAAGTGTGGAGCGTCTTCCCTCCAGGTGGACCGACGACATAGTGCGGACGTCGTTGTAATTGAAGTCGTTAAATGCGGAAGGCTGAGGACCGCATACTGTGGAAGGTATTGGGAAAGGCCTATGTCCAGCAGTGGGCAGACAAGGACTGTTGATGATGTTGATGATGATAACAAATTATACATAATTTTGCGATGCTCGTATTATTTATAACGAGTACAGTAGGCACAATAAATGTATTACTATATTTAAATAAATATGGTAGAAAGGCTATAGAGGATTTGACATGTTTAACGACCTTTTTGTTTTACTGTACTTTATATAATATGGTAATAAGCTTTCTCTGTTAGTAGTTTATATTAGCATAAAGATAATAAATAATTCAGTTAAGTAATGCTTCAATTTCAGCTATCGAATGTTGCTTACAGTTGTCGCTTAGATAAATATATGTGAGGTTGTGTTCAGTATCTGCAAACGAAGGTAATGCAAATATTGCCTCCAACTTTGCCAATATAGCCGGTTCGAATCGTTGCTTATTACCTTCTCGCAGCGCAATTTCACTCAATATAAACGAAACCGATTTTAGTACTGATATTTTACGTATCAAATGTGTTTAAGGAAATATGAAAAAAAAAATTTTTCGTAACTTTTATCGAAGTTGAAGTTATTAAAAAATTGAGATCACAACTTTAAACGTGAATTAAATGCAATAAGATTGCTTTACGATTTTTTTGGTTTTTAAAAAAAAAATAGTATTCTATAGTTAGATAAAATTTTCCAAATGATTCTAGTAAGGTCGGTAACATGAAAGCTTATGAATGTAAACTTTCTCTTAACCTGTGTGTTTCCTATTAAAGTCGTTTGATAATACGAATAAATTAATGAAAGAATATTCGTAGTATTATATTGTAATAGAAAAATATACAAGTCAAAGAAGCAATGTTTATTTAATAAGACATTGTGATGTTTTAAATTCTTTCCGCGGGACGCTAAGAATTTTTAATTAATATTCATTCGTTTGGAGGGTGCGAAGTACTGCTTTAACTTGCAAATTGCGTTTTATTAATCATCTTCGTCTTATAAATTATTTTTACCTTTTATATTATTGTAATATTTTATAAAAGATTTATTTGAATTACGTTTCTTTATTGTATAAAATTTATATTAACTTGTAAGCGGTGAGATTTGCTTGTGTTCAAAACTGAAAATTTCAGTTACAGTAAAGTGTAATGTCGGTTTTTTTTTCATTCGATAATACTTTCTACACTCAATTAGTGAATATTGACAAGTTAATTAATTTAATAAGTTAACTATAATTTCCAAACAGAAAGAGTCGTAGTATCATGTTGAAGTAAATTCTTTACACTAACCGGTTTGGTTAGTAAAAATTATAGTTTAAAACTGAATTAATATTTTTCTTGTAAATTAGCAAGAAATTTAAAATGCTGTTAAAAATGTAAGGCCATTTACCGAGCAGACGGTCAAATAAAAAGCTTTTAAATTGCACTTTACTTGTACAAATACAGTAAATGTTTCCAATTTATTTCTTGCATGCAAATATTTATCATCCATTAGTTTAACCGACGCTTGCTGTTGTAACAATTCCGGATTATCGTTTTAATTTATTGCAGTTGTAGCTGCTACTAATTGTAATGTTTCTGACTATAGTTACAAATGTTTTCTGATTTCTATTAATTCAATATTATACTGGCGATCTGGATGCCGTCGATTCACATGTTTCATAAGTAAAAAAAAAATCTCTCTTTAAAATCGAATGTAATCTAAATTAAAGGCTACGTTATATGTCAAATATTAATTTTAGTCGATTAGTTGCGTTCTAGTGATTTGTTGGAAATTAAATGTTAATAAATAAATAATAAAAACAGTTGAAAATCAATAAATGAGTGTTGTCTTGATATGACATAGAATATTATTTAAATATGTTAAAATGCGATTGGTAAGACATCTGTTGAGGGATTTTTGAATTACGTTTGCAGTACTTTCCCTTTCTTTTAGATGTAGCGTAGCTTGGTAGGTGGATAAATGCGAAGTTACAACCCATATCGATTAAGTTCAAAGTTTTTAGAGTTACTGATTTATTTTAGGTTAGTAAGAAAATTCACGGTAGTTGTAATGAGTTAAGTGAAACTTATTGCAACTTGTTAACTTGCAGTCGGAAGCCTTTGTTCCGGTTAACTTTGCTCGCGCTCTGTACACGTTAGTTTATTCTAACTTTGTAATGTAATATACGAAAGCAATACTTTATGAACTTTGTAATTAGTAAAAGTTGAAAAAGTAACACACAAGTTTCACGGTGTGGTAAATTGTTGGCTAATTACGTTACGAAAAAACTGTTTAAAGAAAAAATAATCTAGCAAAAGTCAATGTTTAAAATTGTTCAAAATGTTAATGCAGTTACCAATTATTATCTATTTTGTCATTGCCGTTATTTCAATACAAAGTAACAAAAATTAAAACACCAAATTAGATAGAAATAATAATTATAGTGACACATTTGACTTAATATTATTACTTTTTTGTTTATTTTGAAGGCGTTTATGAATTTTATTGTAGCTGCTGAAATAAATGGGAAAAAAATGTAATATTCGTGGATTTTAATAGCAGCTGTTGTCAAAGTTTAAATTATTTTTTCCGGCCTGTTGACTTCATACGCCGTACGCCGGCGAATGTTTCAACTTGAGCGGCGCGCCGTCTCGTGAGCTTTGTCTTGTTTCAACTTACGCTGCGAATCCGAGAATTAATTACGTCGTACGCTTCTTTTTGTATAAAAAGAACTTATTACTAAACACGAAATACACACGCTTGATATGGAGCGGGAAATTAAAAAAAAAAAAACAGTTCCGATAGCTATTAAAATGTTCATTGCAAATTTATTTTCATTAACCAATGAAAAAATGTATTTGTTATTCCCAAATTGAACCGAGTCCAAATCTCAAATTTACAAATCAAGTCTGTATATAGTTTAATGTATGTAGGCGTTTGATTTAATGTATTTTAATCACATTTATGTAGCTAAATGGATAATATCATTGGTAACTTCTTAATGGAAATCGATTAAAATCCATTTCCGTAACTCGATTAGTTTGGATAAATTAGAAACAGCGAATCGAGTTTACGATCAAAGTGATCTTAATTTCGTATATCGCAATATGGAATGACGTCACCGTTTATGAATACTACATACATTTTATAGAAATAAAATTATTACGTTCTATTCCTCATATTCAGATATACAAAAAGGACTCAATTACTTGGATTTATTAATCGATACATATAAAAAATATACTACAGGTAGTAGGAAATTAAATCGGTTGTCCCAGTGGCATACGTAATGTGGAAGAAATTTCAACATTGAATTTGAAGCACGACCTTGGTCCCTCGGGAGAGGGGAAGACCCTCGTACGGGGCATGTGACGTCATCACTTTCATTCGTCTCAAAGAGTACAATAACAGATTAATGTGTAATAGGCATTTATTTGATTTCAATTCCTAGTTTATTACTTGTGACAAATTCTAGTAGTTTGCTCTTAATCCATGACATACATGATAAAAACTGTTATCTTTAAATAACATTTTAGTGACTCTAAAACGTATTTTATTTAACAATGTAAATTACATTAAGAAACGTTTAAACGCTAGTACATAACATTTTGTTTATGTAGCATATATGCATTTAAATTTTGTCTGGGTTTAACCACCAGCATAACTAAATTTCTTATTTTAAAAATGCCCCGTCGTTCCCTTCTCATTCGCAGCAAGAGAGCCGTGAAGGATAAATTGTCATTTACGAAATGCAATTACAGATTGGCAATTCGGTCACAGTGAGCCAGCCAGGCAGTCAGCCAGTCAGCCCGCCAAGACCCGGCCGGCGTCCGCCGCTATTAAATAAATTACCTACGTACGTTATCCGTTATACAATTCCAAGTTAATAGAATGAACGTCGTCGCTTCATTAAACCAGAATATATTCTATTAAACTCCGAATGTATTGATATGTATAAACAGCAATATGTATTGATAAACGACATGCAACAGACTATATGCAATTTGTTATTATCATATCAAATTGTAAAGAAATTTATTCAAATTAAAATTGTTCTAAGCTTGTGTACATGTTAAGAAGAGGTTCTTAAAAACAGTTGACTGTCGCATTGATCTAAGTTTGTACAACAAAATGATTTTGGTTTAAATGTGTACACATAATTAGAGAGTTTGTACAAATAGCTTTTCCTATAATTGTGAATCAGCAATGCAATGAAAATAAATGATCAGTTTCATATTAAAACGATATGCGTGTTGAATAACAGTTGTTTAATGTTTGTATATTATCATTTAGCGACATTTTAATGACCGTGTCGTTTAATAAAGGTTATTCAAACGAGACGCTCGTTAAAACCTCACGCTCAGCTAAATAATCAGGCTACAAATTATACTGGGAGCCTTCGAATCGCTTATGTTACTTTGGACTTACTGGAACTTTAATAAGAATTCAAATAAAACATATAAAGCCCTTTTATACGAGTACGTTTCTAAACCAAAGACTTACGGATTGAGTTATAGTCTTAAAGTAAAATTGAGTTGAAACAACATTACACTAGGTTTTTATTTACATTTCTTTATATTATAGTTTTAGTTTAATAGATTTTTAATATTTAATTTATGTACGAAGTAAAATAAAATACTGAATTAATAAATTTACATTGTACTATTTTTTTACTAAAAATATATATAAATTATTGTATAAAGTTGAAAAGGTAATTTACATAGTGAATAAATAACAAGAGGCCCAAATCTGACGGCTCTTAAAATTTATCGATATCATAAAAAAATATATGAGCAAAGTAATAAAGTATCCTATAAACTAGGGTTAAAATAACCGACCATTAATCACAAAGAGATTTTATCACAAAATAAATAAATTATAGCTACGTCAATGCATTCTACTTTAAAGCCTTAGTGTTCCTTCGAAAGATGTAAAGACTAAAAAGAAAAATATATTTGTTTATTGAAAAATGTTAGATTTTTGTTAATTTATATCTTGTGATCACTCCAGGTAAGCTTGAAAATAGTGTAAGGATATGGTTGACAGCGATAGTCGAACGACGGAGTCGAAACCACGAACGTTTCATCGGTAGTCCGTACCCTTAATTTAGGCTATTGGCGCTTCAAAATTATCATGCCACTTATGCATCTGGAAAAACAAAGGAAATAGTATGTTTTGTTTGAGTGACTTATCGTTAATATAATGTAGCTACAGGTTACTAATAAACTTTCTTTACATCGGTCGTATAGTTAATTTGTAAACTCGTCGGTGAGTTGAACTGCACACGTTGGGGCAATTAAGGCCGTGACAATGACATTCACAGCGGATGCAAATACGCGGCCGGCACTTTTGAACTCTGTCCTGTCCGGCGCGACTGCCAACTCTACATATAACTACATACATCCATTCGGCCCGCGTTAGTTACTCCGTGTGTACGACTCACTGAACTTTGTAATTGTGTTGTACATGCAAATAGTTATTCAACTGTTTCATTCCAGTCTACTCCAATATTAGCACGGCGGTACAGTGACGAGAAATTTAAAGGGCGATATAATTACGAAAAAATCTTACTCATTAAACTGTATTATCTGGATGTAATAACTCGTGATATCGATTTTAATTTTACACGTGTGATGTAACTAATTCAGTGTAATAAAAGTGAATCCCTATCAAATACCAACACTGGCACATTTATGCCACGTGTCTAAATCGATTAAGAAAAGAGTATTTAATCGTATCAGTTATACTACTCATTGTTTTTTTTTTTAATAAAACATTAGTAGATTTTTGTTAATTCACTAACATTCCTTGTAACCATTCCTGGTAAGCTTGATAATGCCTGTGTTAGAAATGGTTCACGAGAATAGTCGAATGGTGGGATGAGAACCCGCAAGCGGTAGCGGTAGTCCGTACTCATAACCATTAGGCTATTGACGCTTCAATTATACAATACAATCATACTGTATTATACAATCATACAGATTATAAAATCTTTTAATTGTCCATTATTATAGAGTAATAAAAAGAAGTAATTTCAAAGCAATATTTTTTTTAGTAAGATTGAAGAAGGAATACTTCACGTTGTTTGTTTACAATTCCGTAGACGTAAAGAGGCAAACATTTCCTTTTAAACAAGAAAGAGCCGTTTAATGATACTTTGTAAGTATCGTTTACAAGGCTAAAAGAATTTCCAGTAATGTAAACACGAAAAGTTTGCTTTCGAAGTGCAGGAATTGAGGCCGGAAACACATTTCAGAGTCAACTGCGTGGAAAAATTAATTCGAGGCTGCGACAGCGCCGCGCCGGGCCCTCGCGCTTTCAGGGAACAAACCTTCTATTTTCAGTCGCAAATATGAATTTAGGTACCGACGATATTATTGATTATGACAACTTACGGGATGTTATTAAAATTTTATCTCAAATATCAGACTTCTAGCCGCCGACGCTTCATTACAGTTGATGTTGTGTTTTCTTTTTTTTATCAAAATCAAATAAAGATATATATAAGTAAAACCAAGTTAAGATATTTAAATTTAAGATCCCTATACACCTTCAATTTCAACTATACAGTTCGACTTTTCCGTGAATACTGCATAGAGGGCTCTGAATGATTCAATTTGTGTTTAGTAGTGTTAACAAAGATTCAGATAAAACAATAAAATAATCTATATAATAATATGAGTAGAATTAATTTGTATCTAAATTGGGAAGTATAAATAATTAATTAGTGAATAATGAAATTACCTGTGAATACATTTGGCTGTAACATTAACTCAAAATCTGATTTAAAGATTAGCGAACGTGAGGACGCACGGCGCGTCGCATCGCTCTGTACGCTACATAAATTGTAGTCTAAATCAAATATATGGGGATAAGCACTTAGTCTGATTATCTACAAAGCTATCTATTAATCTAGCCCATTGTTAATGTATTCGGTAATATCTCTTACAACAGGATTCACTGAGGTTAACATAACTTTTCTCTATACTAAAAAAGGTCATTCTTATTTTTTATTTCTTAACAACAGTCATATTATCGAACAGTTGGTCGACGAAGTCATTATTTGTAGTGTACTTTCGTAATAAAAAACACTCGTGTTAAGACATTTTGTAAATGACATTATCTAGAAATCAAAAAGGCTGTTCCACAGCTGAATAACAACGAGTCAATGTTCTTTTAGCAATAGTAAACAAAAGTTGTAATTCCGTCAGCTAAGCGTATAAATGAACACAACTGTCAGGTATTGCGCGCTAAATGTATCCACCAACATGCAATTTCACTTTCCAATTTACGAGGTAGCTTTGTCTCGTCGCCCTTTGATTTTACGCCTTTCAATTAACCAGTAATCATACACGCCCCGGGGACCCCTTCATTAAACACTGGTAATGAGTTTTCACCCTTCGTCGAACAGTGGACATCGGAGCTTTGGTAAACTAAGCTTCCAACTCATTTAGCCTTTTTTACCCTTGAAATTGATTTTTACTTTAAAATTATCTTGTTTTCATTCAATTTAATATCATTTTTTGTCATAGAAACTTATAAAATTTAACACGAATAACTCTTATATAATATAAAGTACACATTGTAGTCTGTACGTATGTAATTGTAAAGTTGCATTCATCAGTAAATGGTGTTGAATACTATGCGAGTCAAACAACAAAACTTTCAATGCAATTCGTAAACAATCTAGATGACAATGAACAAAGAGAAACCAAAATCTGACCGGAAATTAAAAGGCTACCTGCAGCTTCAATCTCCTCGAATGTTTGCACACTCGAAACTAGTAGCGTGTCTTCATTTAATTCAAGTTTGAAATTTTTATATATTGCTTGTTTAACTGTGACTATGACATTTAGTTTTTCTTTTGTTTGGTGTTGATATTAAGTATGTATTGGTTATTGTACAATTTAACTTACTTGGGGCGCAGGGGATCGCAGGGGATCACTAAAACGGACTTTACTTCACTTTTGTTTTCACAAGCAATACAACGACTCCAATACAATACTCTATTAACCACTAACTAACGCTGACTGACTTAGACATAAGTCTTTATTTTTTGTGACAAGATTGTTACTGTTTGCCTTTAAGAGGCATTTACAGTTTCACCGGGCTTGAGGTGGCCGGGCGCAGAGAGCGCTTAGCCTAAACCTCGATTAAGAGTAACGAAGCTCGAGGGCTCCCGCAGGAACCTCGGCTCAGGCTGTTACTCCGATGTTGTTACCGGATTGGGCATAAGTTTTTAATTAGTCAATATAGGGTTACAGTCTTTACGGAACATCTCAATAGCAGGTATTAAAACTGCACAGTGTCATCTCTTGGTGAGCATAGAACAAAGCATTGTTCTCAACTAAATAATTATTAATCATTTAATACTGTAATAATTTCATTTTAGGTCAATGAAAACAAATGAATTCACTTTATAATATCCTTTAATGTGAACAATGAGAACAATTATGAAAAAATACATCTTAAATTGCAGTCGGTTACATATCTCGGGGCTGTAGAAAAAACTTTAAACTTGTCAGTCTTGACGCGGTAGAAATTGACATAAAATGTTATATATTCGAAGAAGTTAATTGGCATCAAAATACATTAAAATCATTAGAAGTAATTCTGGTATATATTTCAAAAGACTTCAAAAGCGAGGTCATTATAATTGTTTTTTTTTTTTAAATAAACCTACCGCATTTCAATAAGTTTTATTAACTTACAAACTACAAAAATCCATTTGACATTGGATTTTATTTAATTTTACTACCGCGAATTTTCACTACCAGAACACATAGAGAACATGTCTCAGTATTTTCGAAGATGAGAGTTAATCTAATGCTTTATAAAAATTCCTGCAGTGAAAACTGACGGTTATACGCGTAACTGTAGTGTGCATTGACGTTATAAATGACTAATCTACATAACAACTGTACAGTTTTATATAATACGAGTTGTTTAATATAATGGTAGTAATACCCGTTGATAGAAACAATAAATAAATCAGAAAAAAATTACTTTAACAACGTAACTTTTCGCTATAAAGAAATAATGTTGAAGTTATTAAACAATTTGTTTCATTATAATTTAACTAAAAAATTTAAAAAATATAAAAACTAACTATGTACAATTTGAGGCCTTAACTTTTGTATGAGTTACGAAAATAATTTGTCGTCTATTTTTATCTGAAATGTCATTTATTTGCGTACCTAGCGAACCTCTTTGGCACAAAATATACTTTATTATTGTAATTCGAATAATATGAAGATTATTCTAAAAATGCCGTTATATAAGATTAATTATAATAAAGTAGACGTATTTTAATTTACATTAAATATTTACAATATCCCTGGCAGTACATTTGCGTTTTAGTTATAGAAAAATGTGATACTGTTTCGTTCATTATGTTAACTGTGTTCCCGAAATAGAAATTCTGATAGGAAGCGAAAGAAAACATCTGCTAACAAACAGTTGCTCGGCAACGATTTGTACATCGTTGTCATGAAAATAATTAATCGTTTGCATGATCTGGGAATCAGGAACACGCTTTATAAGTTTGACCTTTTTATGCTCCTGAATTTATTGATTTACAAACATATGGACATATTGTTGGCTAAATGTCGTTGGCAAAATTGAATTAGAAAATGCAAATTTGATTGATCAAAAGTTATAGTTAAAATATACAGCTTAAATTTCGAGTTTAATGAAGCTTTTTTTTTAATAAAAAGTGATTTCCAATTTACATACACTTTTAAAAGAAACATAACTTCTTCAATTCACGTTCATTACAATTCAGTACTCATTTCTGCAGGCCCTCTGCCCACCTCAGCAGATGTAGCTTCCTTAAATCCAGACGGAGATGGTTCCGACGTGTTTAATTGCTCTGAAGCCTGTATCGTAAAAACATACATTGAGTTAAATCAAATAAATATATAAATCTTGAAAAGTAGTAAAACACAAAAATTATTACATATTTTTAATCACTTAACACAATATAAATAATATCAAATATATACATATTTAATACAAAATAAGGTTAATAGTTAGTTTGTTAGTTAGATTTTTACCACAAGCTCTCCCAATATGTCTACCCACTTCCCGCATGCACTAATTGAAACACACACAGTGATAAACAAAGGAGCGTGCCGTCGCGACCGCGAACCGGGGGCGGGCGAGCCCGCGCGTGCAGCTAACATTCCGCTACGTCCCGACACATAGGCCTTATTAAAAATCCCCTCTCAAGCTCAAGCCTCACTTTAAATTCACGCCGCGTCACACTTTTATAATAATCACTTTAAAGTATAACTTACAAACTCGATTATCCCGAACCTGACAAACATATTTTATTAGAATTGCAGCAACTCAAACTAAACTCAGAACACAAAACTCAAACTATGAGAAACTAATCAAAATAAAGACATAACAAAAGTGGCTCTTCAACTGGCTTTCCAAACGGTTCACACATCTGTAATGTCGTCACGATATAAATTATATTGTTGATTACGCGGAAGGAAGGAAAATGCTTGAGAATGAATTTTTAAGAAGGGCGGTGAAGCACTCGAGCCTTACTTACTGCGTGCTCTCAATGAGTGGTTTTAAAATAATGTCGAGAGTGTTGTCGTGCCGCACGTGCGCGTGATGCGCATGATGCGCGTGGTGCGCGTGCGCGTGGTGCGCGAGGCGCGCGTGTGTGCGCGGCACGTTGGCGTTGTAGTCGCGCCCCTCCCGTGACTCTCGCGACGGCCGCGCGTACCGCCGCGCCAGGGACCCGCTCTCGCCCACCATTATGTTGTTGTTGCTAGCATGTCTCTGCGTATCCCAATAATCATATTCCATTCAAACTACAGTTTACACTAATAAAGCCTGAAAATATTAATCATACCCAGAAAACGAGGCAAACGGTAAAGTACTAAAATAGTTTTCTAAATAAAATTTGTAATGGAAAAATTATTTGCGAACCGGACTTTATTCATACTTTAGCACTTCGCCATTCGTAATGCTGGAATTTAAGCCCCTCGAAGCATAGTTTGAAATAAGTTACAGTAAAAGTTCTGTTCGTAGAACAGAGTTCTAATGATGCTGCCACAGCTGAAAGATGTTCGTCAGTAAATTAGACTACCCTACGATATTTATATAGCTTGGAAGAAATTTATAAATACAGTAAATTATACTTCTCGGTAAAAATATTTCATTAACTTTACATGAAATGTTTAATACATTATAGATTAAAAGTTATGAAATTGCCCTATTCAATATTATACAAAATACAATGCTAACACATTCTAATGGCCTCAGGATTTCTGTTGTATATTTTGTATAAAATAAAACAATGGGCAATGGAAATAATAGCAAATTTGATATGTTCAATGATGTATGATTGTAAACAGCGGCCTGTATTTACATTGTTATATGTACGAGTAGGCTATGATGTAGCGCCCGGAAACAGGAGCTGCGAGATACACTGACGACCCCCACCACTAACAATCGAATTGTTTTGTTATGGAATGTAACCATAGTTCTTTTAATGTATATTTATATGTGCAAAATAAAATTTGACACGCACGCACATAGACAAACGAAGTATGAACACGGATGATATTTTCTTCAACTATTTTTCTTAGTTAATTTCGTAGCAACGAGAGGAACTGATCAGGTTTGTATGTTTCAGAACATATATTTAAATGTCAAAATGTTTGTATTCAAGCTATTACATAATTATCACCGAATAGAATATAACAACGGGGTCGTCAGACGGCGGAAGACTGTTAGAAAGCGAAGCGCCCACTCACGAAGAGAGAAAAGCCACTGTCTGCGGGGTGAGGGTAGCGCTGCGAAAGGTCGCGCGCACGCCGCGAGCCTCATTCCGGGAGCAAGGCTATATACTGTGGAGGGCGCCAGGGGTCCACAGGTTTTACCGACTTCGCTGTCGGGTTTTTATAGAGTTTTCCTTTCTCGCGGGCCGGCCGGTTA
>JAODUI010000012.1:4552500-4579099 GCA_027563995.1 Papilio gigon
GAGTGCACTGGATGCGGGCGGCGCAGGACCGGTTATCGTGGCAGTCGATGGGGGAGGCCTACGTCCAGTAGTGGACTACACTAGGCTGATAATGATGACTCACGTTAGTGTCCGATGTATCTCCACAGCTCTGGCCTCCAGTTCGGGCGTTTGGTGAGACAGTAGACGAAACTCAGACACGTAGCCAGGTCCGTGCCGCCGCGGCTCGTAGTCACCCAGCTCCGCTGTACACAAATCATTTATGAAAGATACAAGCACTAAAAAGGTCTAAACCTTTGTGGTAGTGAAAAAGAGATTTTATTGACCTTTTTATTTTTAAAGTTACAATTAAACGTTTGAAGCAATAAATTTATTTGTAAGTTTAATGTAAACTAAATCCCTCAATAATAATTCCCCATACAATTTATTAAGGTAGTTAAAAAACAAACGAACGCTTAATTTCTTTAGGAAGAAACATTGCGCGTAAGTTCATTAATGAGATACCGAGACAGGATAAAAATAGAATGGTTACACCCACATACGAGTGGCCGTGTAGGAACAAACAACTGTCGGAACATGGCACCGGCACGAGGAATGGACGGAAATATCACAAGCTATCACATCAAACATAATCTGTACGTTATATTACGACTACTTGTGTAACTGCAGTGTGTTATGGCTGCATTCGCTCGCTTTATTTCCAGCCTGATATATTTCAGCTACAAAACGCTACCAAATTAAATCAAATTCTTAAACTGTACAAGATATAAATTATTAAAGTAAAATATTCTAATGTCATTTATTTTAAGACTATACAGTGTGATTAAAAATAATAGTAACAAATTAAAATAAACTTATATTAAGTGTGTTGACATAAGTTTTATAAAATTGTAACTAATTTTGGCTATGTTTAAAATTTTGCTGTCTACAATTATTGGTATTAAGTCAAACAGAACTACAGCTTGTAATTTCGTTTGAGCATAAGTTGATTTATTGTTGTAAATGACGACATAGGTTAGTATTAAAGTTGAATATTAATGGTAGACATGAAAGGTAGATGCGGTGCCGCTTTGTGGTAGTTCGAGTTTAAACCGCGGCCTGGCAAAGTTAAGTAATGTCTCGCTTCTGAACAAATTTTGTGAGGGCACATCCATTTTAGTTAATTTAATATAATGGTTCTATATTAAAATGTAACGGAACGTTTCAAATAACTTTCAATAAATTTTATATAAAGCCTAACTAAAATTAATTAAGGTACTTCTATTTTGCTATAATAATAACGCGTTACGATAAAAGCTTGGAAGTAAAAATGTTTTTGAGAAACCAAATATGTACGTTACTTTGCACGACTTCTAAAAATACAGTCTTTAATATGTAAGCTTTCCTTTTACTAGCTAATGAGTCTTGTTATTTGCAAGTAAAAGATAGCTGCTGTCATTTTTGTACGCGCGAGCTATGATCATAAAATACTCGGACATGCGTCGGTGCTTGATATAATCATACTGTACGTTTTTTTTACTCCATTTGCGAACTCACGTCTTCACCACTATCAAATCTATATATGTATATATATACTAATATATTTGCTTCTCTAACGTAATAATATATAAATAAAAACTTTTTAACATAAATACATTTCCATCTAACTTTTACCTTTAAAGGAATAATTGGATTTATCAATGAAAATCAAATTCCAAACGTTTAAAATTTTATATATTAAAAATAATTGCGTTGACTAACTAAAAAAATAATAATAAGAACATAAAAAATTATCTCTCAAAAAGTATTTTATTGATTAAGTTTTATTAGAACTTTATATGAAATAAAACATATCTAGCCAACCATAAATCAATCAATTTACTTTAGATATGAAACATAGAGAGAATAGAAAGTCATTCGTTTCCATTTTGATACACAATACGTAGCACTCAATAAGCGAATCTGCCGCGAGATGTGGGATGAAATATTGCCTTCACATTTGCCGCGAGCTTGGAAAAACTAGCAAAGTGAACGGAGACAGACAGCCATTTCCGGACGTATATCTTTTTAGTCCTCGGAAATCGCAACATCTGGTTCGCTCCATTGCAGAACTAAGTGGGAGGAGGCTCGCGGAAATGTCATAATTTCAATCCTATGACTTTGAACGTTATAATCTACTTTAATGTTTTTCAATAATAACATAATTGAATTAATATGTTAAAGTTTTCGATTCTAAATAAAATTAAAATTATATAAAAACGACAATTACTAATAAAAGCATCCATAATTAGTTATTATTTTTTGTGATTATATCGTCTAAGGAAATTTACTTTAATAATTCCACAGTTTTCACGTGCCGCAGCCAGTATCAATATAAAATAAGGAAAATTTATTTAAGCATCAGAGGATTAGTGGGGAGTTGAAATCGCGTTTGAGCTTCCAACATCAAAGGACTTGATCGGTAAATGGTTTCTCTCAGACATCGCATCATCGTATCCAAGTATTAATAAATCTATCTTAAATTATTTACGAAGCTCTTTGAATAATTAAATTAAGATTTTGATATAAAACGATCAATGTACCTTTATATCGTGAGCTTCCAATTTCAAACAATTTGAAAATCAAATACAACAAACAATGAAATTTCACTTACATTGAATAAACTAAACATTTTATTTTCATTATATTTATTTTTAATTTATGCCAATGTAACATAGTCTTTTTTTCTGATTTCGTTAGATCCTCTGTTTACGTCCAGTTTCCACGTAGCTTGTTTTTTTAACTTCTAAATGCTACGGGAGTCTGTCGTCGCACTGACTAGACGCAAAAACAAAAAAGTACGTGATTCATCACGCATTTTTTTGCCTCGTCTGCCAATCAAACCCGTCAAAACCTAACTACGGCGAGTGGAGACCCATCTCGTATCTACCTGCACCTAAACCAAATTGCAACTAAGCAAGCTACAACGATTTTGATTTAAAAACATTAAAAATATAACCAATATTTGATAAAATGTCTGATTTTATTAAAGTGTTTTTAATGAAAAAGTTTTGCGTCATTTAGCATCAAAAATGTCTGTCCGTTTATATACGGTTTAAAGATGTTTTAGTTCGAATAAAAAAAAAAAGTTGTGTAGGCACTTAAACCCTAACTTAAATCTGTATCATCCATAGGTACTCATAGTATTATAAAGTGATATGTTGGAAGTTATAAAACAGTACATTTTATTTATATTAATACGAACTTAAGAATGTCTGAAACACTCCGACATCGACGCTGTCAGGTGAGTGCGGATCTCGCCTCCAAACGCCTACATGATTAATTTCATTTTGTACTCAGCAAATCTTAATTTACGTTTTTCTTTTGATACTTTTTTGACTTTAACATTAAAGTCGCTGTGAGTACAACACGTTTTCACGTTAC
Source organism: Papilio gigon (assembly GCA_027563995.1). Classification (NCBI taxonomy): domain Eukaryota; kingdom Metazoa; phylum Arthropoda; class Insecta; order Lepidoptera; family Papilionidae; genus Papilio; species Papilio gigon. Next base: position 4,555,882 of record JAODUI010000012.1, read on the forward strand.
AAGTAATTTGGTTTCTTTTGCTTTAGTAAAAAGAATTATTAATTTGTTCTCTTATTTAAAAGCACTCTGTTGGTACTTTGGGAGAAAATACTAATTTTATATTTCTTCAAGCCGAATTAACATTTTAAAGCAGAATGACTGTTGATCGAGTTTCAATAACGGATTATGACGTTTCATAATTGTGTAGAAATCTTTTTACTATTAATATTTTTATAACATAAAATAAGATAATTAATGACGTAGTCGCGACAGATATTTTCTATATAAAATGAGCGTGAGCGCTGTGAGCCATCCAGTTGATTAATGTTAAAAGTAAGTAGAGACACTAACTTGTTTCGAAGGACGGGCCATTGTCCGGGTTCGAGATACTTCGAAACAGAAAACGACTTTAAGAACGGACCCTTAAAATAGATGATATCCAACACTGACAAATAGGCTTCTCTCCCTGAAACGTGTTTCAGGTTTTTTTGGGATTAAACACAGACTGGAGACAAATTACTTTTTTTTTTAAGATGTAGTACACGGGGAAATAACAAAAAAATTTAGCCAAAAACGAAGCGTGTACTTTTCTACATTCATAAACGTTAATTCTTCTTTTTATTTAAAAAAAAAAAACGCGGTACATTTACCGAAATACGAAATGAATTGCGCGGTTTTTATAACAGGAACATTTCTCATAAAAAGAAGGTAATGAGACTGGATCATTTCGGATGCAAAAAGGCGGAAAATCCCGAATATTTTATATTGCCCCCTGTTACGTGTTTGCTGATGCAAATAAATGAGATATAACAGTTTTATGGAGACGACGTTTGCGTTGTTATATTATAATTAACACAAAGAAGATTTTAATAGAATGTGCCAGTACAATACTGTCCCGTTCCTCTCACTTTGATATCAGCTGCCCCTCTGCTATTGAAACTTAACCCGGGGCACGACTCGGATGCGGGTTGGGGGAGTTTATAAAATTCACAAAATATATTATTTTCAAAGTAATGTAATTTACATTTAAAATTAAACTTTATATATAATTTTATTATATAGAATAACGCACAAATCTATTAAATGAATAAATATATCATTTTATAAATAGATATAGAAACATCCTGTATTCTTGTCATGTCTCCTGTTTTCCTTTAAACTACAATCACAACCAGACCAGCCTCTCTAATGGAAAGTTTCAACCGCAAAGCTTCACAAACTTATAGTACGTACAGGCGAAGTCTAAATGGTAAGTTACTCTCTAAGTACATTTATTTAGAAGACATTTTTTCTACGACTACATATTCAAGCTTTTGCTATAAGCAATATATCATTTGGTAAGAACAAATAGGCATAACCAGCTGCATTTCCCACCTGCAGCCAAGTATTACGAACAGGATGACTCAAGTTCCGGCACGGTTGTAGTCCTTTAAAGCCTTTCTTTATGAGCCTCAGCTGTGATATTCCGGTATAGAAACAATAATATAATAATTACTAAAACAACTACATCTTAAACTCCGTACATTATCAGCTTTATAAAACATATCTTTTTAAATTAAGGTACAAGGCTTTAAATATTGGATTACACAAGAAAAATCGCGTTCAATATATATAACTTGAAACATTTAAATTTATTGTGACATATTATACAAAATGTAGTATTATAAAAAAAAAACATTTGTAAGCCATACATACTACAACCACTCCTAGTGTCAGTTCCATTTAAAATCACAAACTCAGAAAAAGAAGAGTCGAAATATCGTATGCGAAAACGATTTGTGAGTCCTATACACATCCGGAACAATGCAATCGAATAATAAAACAAACACGGAATACGATTGCTGTTTAAAAACTTAGACAAACATTTTCATTCGGACGTGAATTGCTTGTAATATGAAAGAAAATTGAGAAAATCCCAATGAAGTATTTTTGTTACAAGTTTGAAATTAAGCCATTTTTTTCTGGTACTACTGTATTTTATAGTAGAAACGAAAACTGCTTCATTTTTATTCATTATTATTCATTTACATGGAAGGATTCACTCACTATCCTGCCTTCTTTCCAGGCTACAGGTGTAACCAGCTCATTTAAGATTGTTTATAAAAATGTTAATTTACGTCTGTTTCAACGAACCAAAGGGTCACATTTGGGCGCCGATATGACGCAATTATGCTACGGAATTCTTTTTGTGTCCGTTGTAATTGTGAAGCACAGGTCGCGCTTACGAACCCCATTTATTCGAATGGATAACGATAATTCCGCACGGTTCACCGCGCGCCCGTCCCCAGAGCTATCTCGAGTGTTGCTATTCTTACCGCCATAACAGGTTTTTTTCCATTAATGAAACCACTGCATCCATATTTCTATGATTTCGAAATGGAGTTTATTTTATCATTTTGTGCGTCTCATGCATATGGGGAATATGCAACATGAAATAATATGTTAGTTAAAAAAAAAATCATGGTACAGACGTATTATGGTAGTTTTTTTTTCGAAAAATACGGTTTCTCTCATTTACTACTGAAACACTTTTAGCCTAACGAACCTTCGACAATTTCCTTAAAATAGTTTTGCTTGAAGACGATCATTTACATGGCTAATAATATTAATAGACCTTATACATTAATGGGTATTAATAATTACTTCTGAATTACAAGTTTTTTTTTACTTTCTCTCGGACGAAATCACGGGCGATAACCAATTTCGGGTTAATCACATTATGATTTAAAAGAGGACATGCAACTGTTTTAATCCTATCCTATTCTATTCTAAAGAAAGCGTTAACTTTTGATCTAGTTACGAAGGATCTCGACAACCAAGGCATTAATTTAAACAATTCTTTTTATAGAAACAAGGTTAACAATTACATCAGATTTTAGGCTATATATTATCACGTTATTGAACTAAGGGAATGAGTAAATTGGATAAGAAAACTGTTACGATAAGATACATGCGAACAGTTAGTCATTCACATGTTGGTAATCATATGTAGTGATTAGTGGACTAGAATACAAACTGTACTTTACGGGACAACTGCAAACGGTACATTATAATGAGATGGCTCTGTGGTACGGTAATGTTGGTCGCAATTTCCATATACACGTCATTACAACTGACTTAATGACTTTTCTAATAATTAAAATATAAATTATGACTACTGACAATTTTATGACATAAAAGTTTAGTGCTATAATAAATCATAACATATATAATAAAAAAAATAGTCAAAAGGCTAGGATACATTTTCTAATAAAAAAACATTTTTCTGAATGTTTCTAGGCGAAGGCCGCATACAGCGGAAGGCTTCGGGAAGGCCTATGTCCAGCAGTGGACAGATAAAGGCTGATGATGATGACTCGAAAGTTAAGCTTAAAAGCAATTGTCAAAAAAAACTAATAAAACCTTTACAATAAAGTATCACTTTTAACGCATTTTCATCTTATTAAATGGATAATGATTTAAAATTAAGTTCCGTGCTTCAAAAGGTGCTGTTGCCTTTTAAAGTAAAGTTGTTATGTGGGAATGTGATGAACGGGATGCATCTCCGTTTACCGCTAACACATGCATCTTAATGTATCCAGGATGGCAGAAATCATGGTAATAAGCGCTCGGTGGCCAGGAAGACATTATTCTAATGTACAACCTTACAACAGGTCTTTTTCATTTATCTACTGAAATTGATCACACTATCAAGAAGATAACGAATAAGGCATTTAACAATGTTTTATTATGCCTATGTCCAGCAGTGGGCATACAAGTGGTGGTGATGATGATGATGATGATTATGCTTAACTGTATTTGACAGTTAGTTACCTATTTATATAAATATAATTAAATATGTAATATTATTACTTTTTACTTTCTTATGACGGATGATTGTAATCAGTGTAACAGTGTAACCAGCACAATGAATTATTTTTTAATAAATTAAAATATTTGAAATCGTGACAAGACCTTTCGATACACAATAAAAAAAATTGTGTATTACGCCTGTATTGCGTGCTACACAAGGTAAATGAATCGTCTCCTTATCTGCGGACGAAGATAAAAAATAATTACATTATATTGGTTACATCTCTTTGTAAAAAGTAATTTAATACATGTAATATAGTCAGTATTGACCCCACTTGTCTTTTAGGTCAAGCCTTTTCTGTAATATGGCTACCCTAAAGCAAGCCGCAAGGGTCGCGGGTACGAGATTAGATGCAAACGACGTCCCGGCGCTGATGGCTCATTTTCCTCTCGAGCGACGCATTGATATGAGCATACCTTTGCCGCTCTTATTACTATAGCCCTGACAAATCACTTCAACCGAACAGTACACACTGCCTACAAGATGCCTTCATTGTCTTATTAAATCTGCAAACGATGTTACTTAGCTAAATTATATAACTTTATCTTGGTATCAAATAACATTAATAACATAAGTAAATGATACCTATTTCTTGCGATTTACATCCTAACAAGGTATTGGGGACGACGTCATATCCTGTAGTGGGCAGACAAAGGCTAATGATGGTGTTGATAATTTATAAGTATAATTAATTGTTACTATATTAATAAAAAGGACTATTTTAGGGTATAGCCTTGATCATTACATCGTAGTTATTCTTTGTACAGTATATTGACCTGAGTTACACGTCTCTTCCTTAGTGACAGCACATTTGCATGCTGCCATGTGGAGAAACAATTGACCGTGGGAGGATCAATCTTGGAATAATTATTTTGTAGTTCTATTTCTAATAATCGTGTATGGATTAAAAAAAAATGATAAAACACATTAAATAACGCTATCTAAATTACTTATGATATAAAGTCTAGATGCTCCAGAATTTAGACTTTTTTTTATAAGAGAAGGAAACAAAAAAATGTCACATACATGAGAATAAATTCTCCTTAATTAAAAATGAGATAAATGTACTGCTTTTAGTAATTTATTAATGACTGTCTCGTTAACTATCAATAGATTATTATCGATAATCATATCTCCCTCATCAATTACTACGGATGAGGAGACGGTTTAATTACAAATATCTCATTGTTATTCCTTACCCTGCACAAAATGAATAATCTTACGTTTGTAAAGGAACCAGAATATAGCCTTATTTTAGTGTTACTCTTGTTGTCCTCTTTTCTCATTTAATAGACACGCAGGGGTATGGCAGAAAAATAAATGGATACGGTTGCTTTTTGACTCCATTTATAAAAAGCAGATGCTCTAGATATGTGACGCTCTTCGATTCCTGACAAGTACGACCAGACCTCTCTTGCAGTTGTTGTGTTGTTATTACAATTATAGTTCAGTATAGATTATATTATACTTTAGTCTAACATATCGTACAAGTAAAAACGGTATATTACACTCTGCCAGTCATTATCTACCTGTACATTGTTTTCGTCCTTCAGATCGATCTATCATCTGTCACTTCATGAGTAATTCCCTTTTTAATCGTTTTAACCTTTGCAAATCCAGCCATAAATTTCCAAAACCTACCCAGTGTACCCTCCTCCTAATGTGTATACTTAAAAGAGATAATTTTGTATCTTTAATTGAATAGGTATAAAGTTTTCTTTTATGTCTCTCAGACATCTGAAATGCCCGTTCTTCAAGACTGGCTCGAACGATTGTTAGTGAGTGGACTGAAGGCAGACACGACATGCCCACTGCCTCGTGCCCGGACAATAGGACCAATTGAACGCATTGAAAAAACCCGGACAGATGCTTCTTTGCTTAACATTTTACAAAGGCGATCAATTGTTTTTTTTTAACTTTTAATAAAGTCAGCAAATGTTTGTATTTTTTTTTCTATTATTTATCGCTATATGGAATTATCGATGTTCTTCTATATTTAACAAAAAAAAGTACTATGTAAAAAATGGCTTACTAAAACTCACAACATAAAATGTGCAAAGCTGGTGGCAGATGTATGGACCAATAGCTAAATCGTATTTTAATTTGATTGTAAACACACTGGTACTTATTGTAAAACGTACATTTCTAAAATTAATTATTATCAGCAACGTACGTCAATTGACAGAGGCAATATTGAATGATATGAAACACAATGCCCATAGCTGTGTCAATGTCCTCGAACAAGCCTCAGGGCGTTATTGTTATTCTGTACCGTGTTCCGCGTACCTCACATTTATGTTATGGAACATTGTACCGATTGTTACGGTACACATTACGTAAATTAACCTACATTATTAACATTCCTCTACCACTAGTAACCTTTTATCTGAATTGAGTTTGAGTACATACGGAAAGAGAATAATTCACCTTGAAGTTTTAATTAGAACAAATGAAAACTGGTGATACTGGTACATGAAACTGGTATCTATTTTTCCGCGGAATTGAGGACTTCTGAATATAAGTGAACACTCCTATAAGCGTTTTATTGTTATTAATTAAACTGATCATCATCAGCTCACTGAACGTCGAGCTCTCTGAACGAGGAGTTCGGAGCCTGTTCTAAATTTTATTGTGACTATAAACAATATACTTTAACATGATCATCCAAAAAATGATCCAAAGTTAATAGACAGTAAATATTGGTATTTGGAAAAATAGAATGGACACAAGTCATCTACGGTAAAAAAAAAAAATTGTCACTAAAAATTCGAATAGTTTGTATTTATGCATCAATTTGCAAGTCGACTCAATAAACAAAGTAAACAAAATTCTAGATTTCAAACAGTCGATTGATGGAAAGCATTTCGCGCGCCGCAAAATAACGAAGCGACATCAAGTAATTGACGTCGTCGGCACTCGTCGGCCCAAAGAGCAGCGGCGGCCCATTCACGTAAAAGCCGGGGAAGAGTCGAACAGTTAAACTGCCGACGAAAAACAAGCAAACTTCAGTACATCGGGACGAGCCTACGCTGAACGTAAAAAAGTCACCTACTTTCCGAGTTCAAACAAAGCTGACAACTTTATGGTTGGGATCGCTACCCACGCTGCTTCAATTTTGCGCAAATGAAGCATACGTGAAATGTTACAACCGTATTTCAACGAATAATACACTGGATTTTAAAATACTCTAAACTCGGCAAATAATTAGATCATGTAGAATAAGTAAAAAAATATAGTATGGTGTAGCAATCATTACACTACGTTACTCTATAAAACCATAAATAAAAAAATGGCATTTTGAAGTGAAATTTCGTCAACTGCACTTTACTTATGAAATACTCAACAATTTTCCACCTCAATTTGACAAAGTAAAAAAAACCCAAATTATAATATCAAGGTTTGTATAAAGTAATCGTGAACAAAAATATAAGAGAAGTCACTATTCTAAAAATAAATTAAGACGTTAAAATTAGCTAATAAATTACTTAATAAAAGTACAAAGGTAAAGAAGTAACATTTTTCCAAACTCTTAAAAGTTTTAATTTGCCTTCTAACTTCTATTTAATTACGGAAGATAAATACCGAGAACAAAAGCCGTGTATCAAATAATCTCGTGAATTAGCTATCTTTTTCAACAAAGCCTTTGTATACTGAGAACACTTAACTTAAAATGGGAGTCATTTCCCCGACAAAGCTTCGACTATACCGTTTCACAATTCACCGGTGCCCAAATAGCGGTTGTATTTGTCACCGATAAATTGTGTATGACGTTCGTTTATAATTTTCCTAGGCAATTTATAAATATCATTCCTAAATTGACGTTTTATATTTAGATTTTTTATAGGTAGACGCCATGTCCTTAGTGCCCGCAAGTTTGTGATTATTATTGGCTAGACTTTTTCTAAGACTTGTAATAATACGTAAGTCCTTGAATTAATTCATTCGGAATTCAGGAATACCGTTTGTCGATCCTTTGCCATTTGCCTAAGCAATTACAAACCGGCGGTATACCCGATTTACCGGTGACAATCGGAGGATTTGTGCAATGTACTTACATTGAAGGACGTATGCGGCCAATTCTGCGGCGAGCTCGAAGCCCACTGGCAGACGACCGCGCAGGACATCTTGCTTCAGCTGAAGGAATAATTGATACCTGTATGGAAAATAAAGTATTTAAACCATTATATGTGTATGCAAATATTTTTATTCTGATATTTTATGAACAAACCAAAATAATCCAACTTTATGACTGTTTTGTCTCACTTTAACTGCTTTTAGAAGCTTTATAGCACAATAAAAATAATTGTGATTTTATGTTACCGAAATTCGTAATGTCTCAGGAAGTAAAATAGAGTAAATTTGATAATACGCGTGTTGTAATAAAGGGAATATATTATGAGAAAACAGTAACGTTTTATTTCTTTCTAAACGTCAAAGTGAGCTTAGTAAAAGGTTCTAAAAAATATAGCCCTTAAAAGGAAATTAAATATTAAAAGACCATCATGGCGAGGATTTTGAAAGATTTTACGAGTATTAAACAGCGGACTTTACCTAAAGGGAAAGACGCTTTCACCGTCGCGTCGTGCGGTGCACAGCGCACCGGCTAAGACAGCGCCGGCGACAAGGGGCCGACGACAGGGTAATAACAAAATTTTGATAAAATATTTCCGGTTCCCCGTCTTTGAAGTTTCTAAACAAGGAATGTCATCATTGACATAATGAATATGGATATTTTCCAGTTTCTGTACTTTAAAGGGGCCGAAGATGTAATTAAATTTGAAACAAGAAATAAGATTTTAAAAACAAAATAATTCAATTAATTTTAGGGTATAAAAGACACACTAATTTTACTTGAATATAACATTCATTATTTACACTATAGTGATTATTTTTATTTTTATAAGAAACAATTGAATGGATACATAGAACATAATCATGTCACTAAATAATGACGACATGATACAAGCAAAAATTATATCAACATAAACTTGAGAGGGCAGCTAATTCGCAATTTATGTAGAGGCCGTCAGCAAGGCATTCGGAACACTTGCCAAATTGCTCTGCTCTATGTAGGAAGGAGCAGAATTAGGTTACACAGCCGTTAACAACAGACCGTATCTGCTGCACACATGTGCTCAACATAAAATCATTTGCACATTCACAATAACCTCCAAACACTTCTACGTATTAGTATATTAGGTGGAATAAGAGACGATATTAGGAGGTAAACTCTAAAATGTCTTAAAGAGATAAAAACAGCATAACCAACGATGCTTAACACCTTACTTTTAAAGTACATTTATTTTTTACACGGTATTATTTATAAAGAAAAGTAAGAATGTAGAAATAAACATAAAAGTATGAATAAAATTAATTACTTAACATATCGCAGCAGAATGTTTTGTTAATAAACACTAGGAGTGACACTAGCGTGAATGTATCCAATTAAAAATGTTTTAAATGAAAAGTTTCGCGAAAGTTTCCAAAGGCTCGCTATAAGTCGAGTACTCTAATGCCAGCTTGCTTCATTCATTCTTTTTATTCTAGCCGCTGTTTACGAGGTCGCGGGACAGGAGGCGCTGAGAGCGCGTACTTCCTTAACCCTCCACCTCCACCGCCACCTCTCTCTAGATATTAACTTTTTAAAAGATTCTCATTTAATATTTTATATAAAAACATACGTCCGCAATCTTATTTCCTAATGCAATGTTAGAGTTCAAACTATCTTACAATTAATATTTGTTTTTTTTTTTTTAATAAACATTTATTTATTTAACCTTTAACTAAATTATTTTAACAGCACAATTTAAGACATTCGAAGATACAACAACTGGCCACTTCAAAAGAAATTGGTATAGAAACATGATACAAAAATTTACAACTGAATATGCCAAAGATAAACAACATATGTTGCAACTCGTGAAAACACTTCGCCGTTATGAGTATGTTTACAAAGTGATATTTATTAGGCGCATGCTTTGATGGTTCCGTTGAGTCGGATGGCTTGTTTATTGAAACATCGGTCGACCGACGAAAAGGCCTATCTGTTATGTTATCACGCGCGGCTTGCCGCCGCCGCCGCCGCTCGCCGCGTTGTCATCTCTCAAACTGAGTAATGACTCTCACACCCTGCACTGACTATAAACAACGTTATTGAAATGAAATATTTCGTAATGTGCGCTAAACTAGATTAATGTTAGTTAAAAATTATATGAGGAGCCGATTCGTGTAAGATTTTATGAATTACTGTCATTCATTTTTAACAGATTCTAGACGAAAATAAATAAATTTATAATAACCAATTCTTATGTAAATATCCAGACATAAGCAATAATCATGTACCTTTAATTTTTACAATAACATTCATTAAGAAGATTAATTTCACGTATATTTAAGCCTCACTATATCCAAATATGTTATTCAAATAATCATTGTTACAATATAACATTAACTGTATTTCCTTTATAAGAGCTCATTGAAGTAACACACAGAGAAACACCGTTTAATACACACGTTTCATATGACAACTTAAAACGTTCGTATCAGACGACAATTGGCGTACTAAGGACATCCATTTAGCGAGGAACGCGTCGCGTCGAGAATCTCAGGCCCGCCGTCTAAGCCGTCTACACAATTCCCGCCAGGATTTCATTTCCCCCGACTGCTTAAGCACAAGTCTCCACAGTCAAAGGAACAAAGACAAAGTTAGCTGCTCGCATTTGATTACTTAAGGTATTCAGAATACACTAAATAAAAGAAATCCTTGTAACTTAAAAGACGTGGCACGACAAGAATTTGACGTGACAGTTTTTGACATACAAATTTCTTTTTTTTTTTTTAATCGATATTATTTTAAGATGAAAAATACGTCCATCAAGAGGCATTCATAAGCCTTTTAATATAAATCTAAATTTCTTCTAAATCTAAACATTAAATAAATGTAAACAACCAACCCACGTCTAAGTCTAGATGAAAGAAAAATATATTCAAAGTCATATTACCTCGTAGATTGAATTTTGCAGGTACTTTCGAGAGGTTATAAGTTTAATAGGGATCAGTTACTCAAAAATTGGCTTCGCGCCGACAAAAGGGAGGAATCCTTTGTGACAGCGAACGGGATTGTGTAACTAAGGTTGAGAAGAAGCTCTAGTAAGGACTTGCCTTTCAAAGGGAACTGGGAACATTTAAGTCGCATATAGACTTAGTTGTCTAGACTATTTAGTAATTGATCAACTAAGGTTAAAGTAAATGTACAGTGCTATATGTAGCATTGTTGGGAGATATTTTTAGTCTATATTGTGACTCTTATTTATCTTAATGTTATTGCAAAGAATATAGTTACTTTTGATGAAACGTAAGAGTTACAGTTTTTTTTTAATAATAGTAAAATTTTGTTAATTTACTAATGTTTCTTGTAACCATTCCTAGTAAGCTTGAAAGAGCTTATGTTAGGATATTTTTAACGCCAATAGTCGAATCACGGTATTCGAACTCACGACCGCTAGATCGGTAGTCCGTACCCTTGACAGTTAGGCTATTGGCGCTTTAAAGTTATAAACTATCTTTTGATTCATTTTCAATGTTGGATTTAAAATTCTACATCGTTACAGTATTTAAAATAAAACCTTAAGTACAATTCAATAAAGGTGGTAGTCGAATAAACGGTACGGTCGCTGACACAGCTTTCGTGTGGCACGTGGAAGGAACAGATGTGTTTTATTGTCGTGTCCTATCCCTCAAAGCTTGATATTAATGTGCTGTAAGGTTGATATTGCGAAGTTATTCGGCACATTAAGGAATACCTTATAGGGATAAAATAAATACCTATGTAGAGCATAAATTGTGTTTATTATAAAACATTTTTGTTGGGACATATTCAATAACTTGTGTCAAGTTCTCCGCTTTATCATTTATGTTAGATTTAAATATGTGTTTTTTTTTAAATAAGCTACTGATAATTTTATTCTTTTCTACGTTAAAAAACTATGTCATTATATATTCTAGAAGTTTGAATGCAATCATTATTCATATCATAATGTAGTTCCATCAGATTTAACACTGTAATAATAAATAATTGTATTCTACGAGCACAATGCCTGGTAGTTAGGGGATGACGTTAAATCCAAAGTGGCCATTAGAGCCGTAATAAGTGAACAGGCCTCCAATATAACGCTCTGCAGGGATTAATGTTCATGTAAATTTAATTTCTTCCCTCCGACTCAAATCTCCATAAAACATGACCATTCTATAATATATTACTTTTAGCGTCATATTGCTAAAACGGGAAAAAACATTTGAAGCATGAGCCATGTAAACAGGTTTGGTATTTTCAAAATAATATACATTAAATTTTATATATTTTAGATTTTTTAATTATAAACATATGACGTTAAAGCTCTAAAGTCAATTAGCACAGAGAATAATCAAATTTCCAATGGAATGATCATGATAACTGCAAAACCGATAATCGGTTATTTGTGAGCAAGTTGAGACTAGAATCCGATCACTAGACTAGACTAAAGGACATTTCGATCTCGTATCCAAATTACGTATCAATAATGGGAGCCCGTCCCCAACACGCGCCATAACTATGATCTTCTTTTGTTTTAAATTCAATACATGTATATGAAGTCTAATAGTATGCAGGAGATGTTGACGCTGGTTGATCAATAAAACAGAAAATTGAAGACGTAAAGAAAAATCGTTAATCAGGCAAAGTTGTCTACGACACATAACTTTAAACTTTCATCGATTTCACTATGTTTAATATGGTCTAAAACTAGGTCTATAATAATTGTATACGATAGTAAATTGCCAAATAAAATGCTTAAATAACATAGAGAGCATTTTCTGTTTCTGCTTCATCCTAATTGAGGGCAAATTACAGACAGGATGAACGAATATCGACGCGGTATCCACTTATAGTATCAACACAAGCGATACTACCGTTTTATCATTCTGCTTTGATCGGAACCGCATAAATAAACATTTCTAGTACTTTTAAATGTGAAGCAATTAATTTCGAACGCATGTTAGCTATACCAAAAACATATCGAACATTTATCAACACAAATTGTATCGTGTAAGATATAAATGTAATATTAGATATTTTTCTACCGTTTCCTTTCAAACTCACTAAATTGGCAGCATCAATAGGATTTCCGTAAATCCATTTTATGTTGAAAGTTAATAATTTCGTTATAACAATTTTCTCCGAATTCAATACCTTACGAATTGGAACTTCGTGTTATTACAAAATTATTACCTACATAAATTGCAAGCCGAACTTTGAAATTGGAGTGGCGAAAATTACTCCGTTCGGAGTGGGCATGCTTACCTTTTCGTTTTCTATGTATTTAAATTTGCTTATCTAATATTTCATCTCACGTTACCAATCAATGTATTATGATGGGTCGATGATGAATATATAAGGTCTCTCTCTAATATTTTCGGTAAAACGTTAAGACGTTAGACGTTTTAGCAACAGTGTAAGTTTTATTATAAAACATTAAATAACATAACATACTTTACCTAGTGATTTCTTCTAATAACTTGCAAGGGTCGGCCGCGTAGAATTTGACTCCGAAGTAGAAGGTATGCGAATCCGAGCCGCGGAGCTGACGTCGCAGCTTCCGGCCCGCGTCCAACCAGTGCTAAACAGTTATGTTATATTATACACTATTACCCGGAACAAATGCAGATTTGCGGTTAGACAGAGATATAAAAATTTATAAAATTTGATAATTCGTTACGAACAACGCAAATATATCCTGTTGACGATATTTTTTTTTATATTATATTTTATATCTGCAAAAAATTATTAGAATATTTTCCTTCGATGTTCACGTAATTCAATTGTTCTATTTAATTTATAAATAGAAACCAATATCTCATATAGTAATCTGATTTGATAGACAGCAAAAACAGTTCTTACCGTTTGATTGTCTTGATCCACATAGCGAAGACCGAAATATGCTGTTTCTAAGAGATCTAAATGCCTAAACACAACGTCGAGGAGCGCCTGGCCGCTGCTGTTGTCCTGGGAACAAAACTTTCCATAAATATACTTTCATACTTAAGACCTTATACGTTGTAAATACTATATTGTTGTAAATACAAGAGATATCATATTTAAATTTGCTTCCTATTTGCTTGTTACATGGAAATGATATTTGGAATAGATAACGTGAGTTTTCCTTATTGGTTTCTTGAAATGAAATCAACAAATCTCATATCGCTCGCATCTTTATCTTTTTAAGGTATGAAAGGTGACGTGTTTCGAAATACAGGAGCCGTTTAAAAATTGTCTTTTAATTTAATAAAACGGTATGTAATATTAATGTATGAAATTCAATTTTTAAAACAATCTATTTCCTAAAATTAAAATGTAATTCGTATACATTTTTCCTTAAAATAATATCCTTAGCAGGAAAATACTTATTTCACTTCGTTGTACTTAAGGCAATAATAAAGTAGCTGTTAACAAAAGCTCTCATCTCGAATGTTCGGGATGAATGCTGAGGTATAATTTGGTGAACTGAAATGCCTTCGCTCCCGGCTCCGTCAAATTCTCTGCGAGAGTCAACTTAATCAACCGTTAGATATACAATTTTTGCATTAATTCTTGCTTAGGGGCATCATTTTATGATGAAATTTAATTTTAAGTACTCCCCTTAGAAAAACGTTACATTTAATATTTTCACTTTATTCGTTAAACTCATAATATTTAACATATAGGCACAGAATAATGATATATATTAAAAAATTGGAACATATTTTGTAATAAGCGTTACATTACAAAGCATTACAAAGCTAAGGTACTATACATAAAAACATCATAAGAAAATGAATATAAAACCAAAGTGTAAAAAACTGTCTGTTCCACGAAGACATTGTAAAAAAAAAATGCAACCGAAAGCGTAAAAAATCGCGACCGCTCCATGTTCCCACGATACCGAAACGGGTATGCTACAAATTAGAATTTCTCGATGCCTGACTTTCGTCAATTAAGCTCATTCACACGCGATGGTGGTGGTAAGACCAGTAGTTGATGTGGCATTGGCATTATAATGATGGGGGGCTGGTGGGAGCTACACGCAGATCACGAATGCATTTGCGTGCCTCTTCACTTTGATTGACTTTCTGTCCTAAAGCTTGCTAATAATCACTAAATTTATGCAAATTACACAAACGCGACTGGCAATAAAATGAATACGAAGATATTTAAATTGGACGGGTTATAATTGTTTTGCTTCTATAAAACTTGTAGTTTGCTTAGGAACTGAACGGATTTTTCATCTCACGATATCAATCACTTACTGTATTTTCTCGCTAGCTTTTACGTGAAAAATATGTACCTAAGTGTCAACATACGAATTTATAAGATGACGTTTTCATTCCTCTAATTTGTTTACGAATAGAAATTATTTTCAAAAAGTAAATTAAACTCTCATCTCACATTCAACTCATCAACGGAATAAAATCCACAAAACGGACTATACGAAATAGTAGGCAACTCATTTAATTTAATCGGATTATAAACACAAAGTTTTCTCAACTGGAACGTAATATGTTGCCCTAAAACAATATACACATAGTATACATATGCCCTTTGGATAAAAACGGACAGACGAAACAGTTCGTTGATCTGAATAATAAATAATTTAATAACGGAGCCTCGTCTCTTCT
Organism: Papilio gigon; assembly: GCA_027563995.1. NCBI lineage: Eukaryota > Metazoa > Arthropoda > Insecta > Lepidoptera > Papilionidae > Papilio > Papilio gigon. The sequence continues at coordinate 4,571,402 of JAODUI010000012.1, forward strand.
CAGCAAATTACTTTCAGCTCGGTAAGTGGCCAGCAATCTTATCTGTCAGTCAGGATTTCATTTAATCGATGATCACACGTGACCTATAATTGTGTTTAAATTAAACATAAATGTAATCTGTATTTATTTTTTATTAGATAGATACTAAACACATTTCAAAGTACAACGCTTATTTAAATAATTCTTTAACCGTGTAAACTGAAATAAGAAAATTCAAAGTACACCTTAATAGATACGGGCAAAATTGCAACTACTGAAACCGGAAGTATATTGACAGCTCAAAACATAACCTCAATCAAAGAACACAAACGATCCAATTTGTTCCACTCCAAAACCATTTCATCCACGTTTGTATGTGACATTCAATTCTTGCTACAATTATTACAACATTGTTATCGATATTTCGATTAATATTTCTTTCACTTCTTAGAATTGTGATAAATCATACATGGTTCTGTTTCCTTTTTCCGTTCATGTTCATTAATTATTCCATTGAGAATGTTTCCGCTTGTAAATACTGGGGATAGAAGCAATTAACACTGACGTATACAGGTTGCTGGAACTAATATGGACGTGTAGAAAGATCGGTATTTATTGGACTTCCCTTCAAAGACATACGTACTTAGTCTAGTTTCAAAGAATGTGCTATCAGCCCTCAAGTGACTGGAAAAAACTAATTAGATCCATCTTTGGAGGGAAATTTACTAGAAATCGTTATCAAGTATTTCATACTTAATTGGAAGTTTGAATTTAACTTTCATATAGAATTATTCATTTCAATTAACAATGCCTCACGTATTACATTTTGAAAAGGAAGAACATAAAACGGGGCAGATAAACTCTTTTCTGCCTGATAGACTTATAAACAAGTGCACCGATTTTAAGTCTTTCTGGTAAAAAATAAATTCTATCATGAAGTAATATAGACAAGTTTTTGTACCCGAGCGAAGCTAGATAGGGTTATAAATAATAAAAGAGCTATCACGCTCATTATTTTAACACCGATCTTTGAGGCGGCTACCGTTGTTCGAACAACCGCTAACAAGCGCTTTTGCAACTGAACTCCATTGTCGAAGCTGTCGCTTGCAATATATGTAAACGTTTTCAAGTATTGTTTGACACGAATATATTACAAAAGTATTGTTTCATGTAACCAATACAAGAAATTGAAAATACGACTGAAGGTTGAAAAATCGCCTAGAAGATATTGCAGTATTAGAATATTAGAGTTGGCATTAATTGTATTTAGTTATTACGTAAAGCAATTATCAGGAAGTAAAATTACTGATTACTATCTGCCGTACCCAGAGTCCTTACTGTGGTCTTTATTAAAAGTCTCCCATAGTAGTCAATCGACGACTCTGTGTGCCGAAGTAAATGCTTTATAGTTCTTATTTTGAATTCATGAGCTCTGTTTCTATTGAAAAGGACAAAGGGTGCGAAAACGTTTATAGTAGATTGATAAAGAAGTGCAGAAACAAGCGTCCGACAATAAAGACGACACCGACAGAGCGGTGCGGCGCGCGAAGTGCATTTGTGCACTGACACGTGAAATGCCGTCGACTCAATTTGCCGGCGCGACACTCTACCAGCCTCCTATTGGTTATATACTAAACGGAAAGCTCAACTTCAGACCTACACCAATAATATATATAATTCTAGGATATACTTCGGCAATTCCTTCGTCATCGTCACATGTCTGTCTATTGTTGGACATAGACCTTCCCTAATGACTTCCTCAGGAGGCGGTCCTACTTCCGCATCCAACGACTTCCTGCCGCACTGATTCCTTCTTGTCTTAAGTAAAATAATTAGTAGAATCTGCCATTTTATTGTCCAATCAGAAAGTAATCAAACATTCAAGTCAGGTGGCGATGTGAAAATCAAAAATAACAAGAACGAATAAAGACGACAGTGATAAAGCGGTGCGGGTGCGAAGTGCATTTGTCCGTTGAATCGTAAAATGCCGCTCCTCAATTTACCCGCACCTCTCGAGTACCAGACCTTCTTTCGTACTCTATTGTTTCTTAAATTGTTGGAGACTTCTTTCGACTACACGCCTTCTACGAACTACTGCCCAATCAATACTACTCGTACCTATTCTCCCTCCGTTTGTTTATAAAAGGACTGTCTTATTTTTTGTGGCTTGTTTTTTTAAATCATACTTTTTTCGTTTCAATTTTAAATTACCATCTATTGAATACAATTCATACATCACTAAAATTCCAATTTAAAAAAAAAAACAAAAATGAAATACAAATCTAATTCTTAGAATTGTTAAGTGAGATTAAGAATTGAATATATGGCACTCTTATCTCATTTCTGCCACATCAATATACTCGTAATACGAGGGGTACTGTTAAAACGGCTTTTTTATTGTGAAAATAATCTCGCTGACACACATTCGGATACAAATATCATCCGTTACATTTTATATGAGAATAAAAATATTTGTTTACGAGTTTTGATCTCCAATGCATCATCAAATGAGTTAGTTTCGCTGGAGTTTGACGGAATTTTCATATACGAATAAGTAGAGGTATATAAGAATTTATATAACTAGGAAACTATTTCCAAAATCCTACAAGACTAATTTTAAATCAAAATTTCTCCATTTCAAATAAATGAAGTATTTATGTCAAACACACTTTTATCCAACTTTATTCCCGGCATATGGATAAGATATATGCAAGTGTTGACTTTATTAAATAAAGAAAAACGACAACAGTTTTAAATCGATCGGTTTAAGTGAATATGTAAATAGTTTGAGCAATAAATTCTTAGTGCACAATCCAATTTGTCCGTTATGAGAAAAGAGGAAAGTTTGAGAGGATCCGTTTGAGACAAATGGCCGTTTGTAGATAGGAAAACTCTGGGAAGGGCGACGATTTATCTAAAATAACCATACAATTTAGCTGGAAAAGTCGAACTCTCGTCGCTTCCACTTTGCCCGAATTGGGCGATTCTAGTCCAATATATATCTTTGGAATTTGTTTGACGAACAAGTTACGCAAAGGATTTCGGTCCGGGGAAAAGAATATCTATAACAATTGGACCGTTGTTTACGGTTATGTCGCGGAGTTATAGCAACTGCGTCCGGATAAGTGTGCCCCGTTGACCGACACAATTACATGATCTTGTGTTCTAGAGAGTTTTCAAGATAATGCTGAGATAGTGTATTTCGAAGCGCCGGAGGCGGTGCGGCGAGCTAGCAGAGGGAACTCATAAATTATTAAGTTATGACCTTTGCAAACTTTCACACTTTTATTTCGTTTTAGCAAGAGTGTATTTTGTTTCTTTCTATCTTGTTTACTACAAAGTTTGTGAAGACTTTGATCTGCTACCATTATTTTTATTGTGAACCGACGTCTATCAAGAAGCATTTTGATTAATAACCGAATAGTTAATCAATTGAAGAAACTGTTACTAACAATACAGATGCGTTATTTTCGTATAATCACGTTGTACTCAATGGAAATGATCATATAAGTATACAGGTAACACGTGCTTCGCCGCTGCAGCCGCGGAGCGCGGGCCGCAAGCCGCCCTCGCATTCACCGCGCGACAATACCGGCCCGATAGAATTTAATATTCATAGAGTCGACGTACGATTCAGTGAATTCATCGCCCGCGCCTCGGACCCCGGTGCCGCATATAAAAGACCTTTCCCGACCTCCCTGTTATACTCTCAAATAATTCCTCTCCAAATACCTACTTCAAAATAAATAAATAATTGTACTCTCAATCTTTCATAATTACTTTATTGTTAACAATGATTGTCCGATACAAATTGTAAAAAAATATTTGTATTCGACTAGTTTTCAAATCTCGGAGGTGTAACAGATCTGTCGGAATCACAAATGTAATGGAATAGAAACATAAAAAATCTTCAGTTGTATTCGCGACAAAATTGAAAAAAGCCCGTCTGATGTCCGCGGGGACACGCGTTGAGAAGCTTTGAAGTAATCTGACCAATTTTTGGGTGGAAATATGAAAGGAATATGTCAAATCTCGCAACTAAAGCCCAAAGGTAGTTTGGAATCAATTTCAAAACAAAATCACAACTACTTTTTCACTTTTTATTATAAAAATACTTAAGTAGAAAGGAATACAAATTCTTATTTGGTAAACATAAATCACGTATTACCATTGAGCACATAATAAGCATGTTTTATGGTTCACGTACATTTATTTAGCGAGTTAGGGTTTAAACTGCCAGGCCTAGTCCCAGACGACATATATATATATATATATGGGTGTCGAAATGGCTATTGTAAGAAATGGATTTTGAGTTTACATAGTACGAGAAGTTAAAATATAAATTACCTGCATTTCGTGCAACAGCTCCCTCTCGTCCAACAAGACAACGCGGCATGCCAGCGCGCGCGGCGCGGGGCAGAGGCAGTCCATCATCCTACCCACACCTTGCGCTCACCTCCTCCTGCAAAACATATCGGATTTAAGAAAAGAAAAAAAAGTCTGAACCATATTGAGTTTTGTTAATTATTAAATGTCGAGTTCAAAGTTGTGTAGTGCAAAGTAAAAGTCATTGCATTAGGATGTGAAGTGAATCTCTACGGATTTGTTGTTCTTCCGGCCACTCGTGCGCTATTCAGGTATTTGAAAACATGGTAACATCGGGGTTCCATCCACAAAGCCAGAAGTTGTTTGAAGGCAATTACGGAGTTATTTGCAGTCCGATTCAATAGTGAAATCACTAAAGGGTAGGTTGAACCAAATATATCCTCGTTAAAAGTTAGTCCTGGGAATACCGGCTCGCACCGGTTTTAACAATTTTATTTTAATTAGTAACTGCGCCCTTCCTTACGAACGTATCAGAATTGACTACGAACAGATTTCAAAATTACATACCTTGTAACTTTATACTTTACAATATCACTTGTGGCTAACGTAATACTAGAGAACGCTTTTGTTTTTTTTGTTATTAAAGAAAATGTGACTATTATACCTAAAGTTTCTAAACATCCTCAGAGATCTCGTGCAATTTTAAGATTAGGAAAAGAATTGGCGGGTAAACTGAAAGCAAACAAACCGTGAAAGGAAGAGGCAACATTAAGCGCCTCGAACACTGCATCACGGAACTCTTAACAGCAAGACAAACCGAGAAGTTTGAAACAAACAACAAAGACGGGGCAATACGAGCCATTAATCCGAACGATCCCGACAGAGATTAGTGTTGCTATTGACTCCCGCGCCCCGCGCCGGCGCCCGCGTCGCGCCTCCTCTACTGGAAAACATTTCCTCGCTATTGTCTGAGCGGGAAATAAAAAAAAGAATCTCGATTGACAACGTGACCCTGCGACGTGATCGCGTTCGCGCGCCCCCAGCCCCGCGCCGGCTTTCCCGCCTTTTGTTTCACACACATTCACAGAGCAGTCCCGCAGTACCCATCCATCGCACGATACCGCTGCATTTCACCGCGACGTACCCATGACAACATTGTTTCACGATTATTACGTGTTCTCATGTCGCTACTTCCTGACTTGTGCATAGTGCGAGTAACGGAAAATTGTTCGTTTCGAGTTCAAAGTATATCGCCCAGTTACATAAAACGTGCGGTCATAACTGTTGTTCTATACATTGGTAAGAACATTAAAGAGTACAAATTAATTGAATGTTCCTTGACAATCAAGTAACGCCAACAAAGCGTTTACATTAGCAAAATTCAATCCTTTACAACTGTTACCAATATTAAAACCTATAGATAAAAACGCAACAATCCAGTTCAACAATTTTTCCCCGTCTTATTACAACGATCAAATTAAAAAATATCACACAACTTGTCTACTTTTGTATTGAAAATAAATTTTTCTAACTAAAAGAAAGACCTAAAAAATTGTAAAACGCGTTTGAGATAGGGACGCTACAAAATGTTATAAAATAACGTTACAAATTTTACGATGTGGATATTATAAGCAATGTAATTAACTCATAAGTCTATCTTTAGTTAGTAGGTTTATAGTTACAATTTCGGTCAAATCTAAAAACATTATCATAATAAAGTATGCTTAATGTATAATTGTGCTTGTTTACGTTTAAATTTCGAACATGAACATGTGTACATTTTTGTATGTGTATACATATCTCTGATTGTATATTGCGTGAGCATTCGACTGTAACAGAGCACTACGTAACGAGTTTTCCTGTTACATTAATTGGCCAGTTAACCGGGGAAGTTTCCTAGTATACCGACGGTGTCACGTATTAAAATATATACCTACATACATAGCTTTACGTAGACGGAAGCTTTATAATGTCAAAGGTTTACTTAGCCTTCCTTTCTATCATTTTTCTCGTGTTACGCGGTAGTTCATTGGCTTGCCAATAGAAGCCGTGCTAATTTAGTTTTGTAGCGATTTTATATTGTGTCTAATACTAGCCACTATGTAAACAAACTAAAAACATAGTGGTGAATATAAAGAAGATTTTAAAATGAAACTTGTACATCGTGTAAAACCGTGTTCCAGACTGGCGCAAACTATTTTGAAAACGTTGTGAATAAGAGCTCGCAAGCCGACAGCCGAGTAAACTGCGTAGACAAGATTTTAACTCGCTCCACAGGCCGTGTCGGGTGCGATGTGCCAGCGGCTCGCCTGTTAAATAATACATGCACCTCCTATAGCCACGACAATATTAGTTCTAAGTTATTTTTTTAATAATAAAAATATAAATTTAGTAATAAAAATAATTAACTTTCGTCAGATATTTCACTATACTACTTATGAAACCGGCTTAAATCACTTGTAAATCGGTAGCGGTTAAGACGTCTTTTATGTAGTAGACTGTATCCTTTTGGCATACAGATCTAGATATGCCTTCAATGATATCTCAGTCTGCAAAATCATCTAACATTCACATGGTAGACCGTTTCATATTAAGACCTCTGTCAGTCAAACAAAACCGATAAAAATGTAATAAGATACAAAAAAGTATGAAGGAAGAAGGTAAATGTTAAAACAAAAGATAAAATTTTTCAAGAACACAAATTAGTTATCTGTTTGGTGAGTGGCAATCTTTATTTTTAATTTAGTTGCTTCGACAATCACCAGCGAGGTGTTTTGTTGTAGCGAAACAATAGTTCAAGATAAAGTTTTATCCAAAGCCACGGTAACAGCTCGTTGTTGCCATCTTCGTGCCCTCATACATCGTATACTTGCACTGCGCTATTTTATGCAAACCCATTCTGCCGGTGTTTACTGAGGATGTTTATACATACAATGCCAATTTTATCGCACTTCCAAGTGCATTTGGATATCTTGTTATTCGTTTAGCGCGATAATATATTTAAAAGTAAATATGTCAAGCAAATGAAGATTTATGCATAAAATCTCTTTGGCATAATCTCACATTCAGTTTTAAAAAATCATTAGAGTGTTCTTATGTGACTTGCTGGTCGAAATTAAGCTTTTTTTATTATTGTAAGAGCATGTTGGGACAAACAAAAAAAATTGTTGTGGCGAAAATGATAAAAAAAAACTTTCTCAACCCTAACATTCATTAGAAGACATTTTCGATTTAGTAAGTCAATGTTTTACGTTTCATTTACCTGAGAACAGAACAATATTTTTCTATAACATTTCCTTTAATAACGTTTATAAATAAATTTGAGCATGATAGGTGTGGTGGGGGAGGTGGGCGGAGGGGGGGGGGGGGGCTTGGAGACGGGGAACGAAGGGG
>JAODUI010000012.1:4579176-4595204 GCA_027563995.1 Papilio gigon
CCACACTTCACACATACCGTGGACCCGGTGCCTGGAAAGGGCCCACGCTGGGGGGGGGGGGGTCTTTGTACACAGGTACAGACGGCGGGCGGGTCGGACGCTCGCGGATGCCGTCACGCGCCCGCATCGCGCATACTGATGTTGCTTCGCGCTTTGAACACAAACATGCTTTTATTCATAGTAAACCACCGGCCAAGAGGACAAATGATGGTTCAATAGTTGTATGTATCTTATACGTTCTCGTGTAGCCTGAGTTCGTGCTATGTGCAAAACGGTTTGCTCTTCAATGAACAACGATGGAATATTTGCATAATTGTATCATGGAAAGTGGTAATGTTTCGCTCGAAGACCAGCTACAGCAGTATTGTTGTTTAATTTATAGGCTTCCTTGTATGAATTATGTAGTCAATTGTATATATTCATGCCTGCAAATTTTGAATTACGATTTTAATATACTCAGATATCTGTTTGAATATTTTGGTAAATGTCGCAAATGGTTATAGAAATTACAATCGTCTGTTTTGGATGTAATTTTTAGAAAAATACCTTTGATAGGCATTCTTTCCGAATACTTCTGAAAATATTGTAGCTTACAAAATGCAAAACATTTTTTCAACTTTTACGACAATTTTTACGACTTTTATTTCTGAGTTTATTTGTAGTGTAATATTCTGTGTATTTTGATTTTACTATGTAGGTCTTATTATAAGATGACAAATAATTATTCTTTCACCTTTATTCTTTGTAAGATCTGATGTAATTTTTTGGAACTGCGAGGACGTTTTGATTTGCGATGTGGAGTCGACACGCAGCTCTATTCGTATTTTTAAATGCATTGTATAATGTTTGACATCTGTCGGGACAGCGACGCCAGGTGGGGTAGGAGATTGCTGGAGTAGAGGCCACGGTTAGATACCAGGAGTGTGGATCGTCCTCCCTCCAGGTGGATCGACGACTCAGTGCGGACGGCAGGAAGTCGTTGGATGTGGAAAGCGGAGGACCGCATACTGTGGAAGGCATTGGGAAAGGCCTATGTCCAACAGTGGGCAGACAGGGGCTGCTGTTGATGATGTAAAATATTTTTTTGTGAAATAAATATTATAGTTATGTATTTATTTATTCATTATTTATTTCTTCTGTTGTTCTTGGAGTAAGTATGTCAATATAATGTAAAAAGTTCTTTTTTAAAACTTACAATGCCCGATATGTTTTTTAACCTTTGACGGCAAGAAAATTTTATCGGTCTCGGCAAACGGGGGAATAGTCATCTGAGTGGTTATACACTATAAAAAGCCGGACCATTAACGGCCGTGCCAAAAGGAGGAGCGTTTACTACGGCGTTCGGCAAACTGTGCCAAGAATAGGGATTACGACTAAACCTTTCAACTTACTGGAGACCCTTGTCTAACAGTAAACTATTTATATACTAATAAAATTCTATAGGAGGTTAAAAGGGAAACAAGTAATAACACGTTTCAAGCTACTAGCATTACTTGCATGAAAATGAACTCGCCATGCGAGTTGGTGGCACTATATTTAAATAATTGCATATTTTGGAATACCGGAAAAAATGTAAACTTACATTGCACAGATATTAACAGTTGAAAGATTTGTTGGTTATTAGTATATTTCGAAATAAATGAACCGATTTTAATACTGCCATTAAAATCAACATCATGCGGAAGTAATATGTTTTATTTATGGAGTATTTAAAATACACCCGCCGGCCATATACAGGTAATGCCTTTGTAATTATCAATTTACATTAACGAGCTATTGACATGGTTCAATGCAATAATACAAAGAATATATAACGTCTAGTACAAAGATAACTCAGTTACATTTAAAAGGTAAAGAAGAGTCTCTATTGTCGTCAATAACTTTATATTCAAATGATAGTTTTTACTTCTCGTATATACATTTTAGGAAACAAAGATTTTTTTCGCATGTCGCTAAAATTTGTCGGTAGCAATTTACATGCGCATTCCGAAAGCTAATTTCAAATCAAAAACTCGACTGATTATTAAACATTCTGCTGCACGATGCCTAGCATCAGTCGGTGAATAAATAGTTTTAGTTTTCAAATGTGTACCGGATTCGATGTATTTAAACAGAGTTGCAAAACGTTGGCGGCCGTTTTGTGTATAAGTCCTCATGCGCTAAATTATTCATTTGACTGCTGGAACGTGCGCTTTTCACCTGATCCACGGCCCGATTAAACGCCTTTGTACCCTGCCAACTAAATATCAATATTATTTATTCAACCGCCTGTGTTTACTCCTGCTTACTATTTCAAATGAATTTCACAAAGCGATGTTTCGTTCAGCGAATGTCTGATTGACTGCCAATGTTGGACGCTTTATTAGTGGCGGTATGACTGAAAAAAAAAACTAGTACTGAATTACTGATAATTATTCGAAATCGATAATTATATAAGTCAAGCTTGAGTTATTTTAAATTTATTATTATCTAATAGAAAAGTTGATAATACATTATAATCTTAGTTATTGATAGAGATATTAAATTAATAGGAATTCCTGGACTTTATTGATTTCCTAAAAAAAGTGGTAAAGTTACTAATACACAGGAAATAAATAATTATATTCCTAAACAAAGAGGTAATAGAGGGGTCATTGGAGTCTCAAATTACGTAATCGAACTGGCGGGTCAATACGTTTTCCTATTAAGTCAAATGACCCAGCTCAAATTTTATACGGCCATAACTCGCACGCAGCGCCCTGAGCTGCATACATTCTTTTATGTGACGTCATACGTTGAGTAGGCAACTGATCTAGAGGCCATATCTCAACGGACGCGTGCAGTATGCGATGCAGACAAGGCACTTTTCGTGATTCCTGGCAATAGGTACTTTGAGTCATATAATTGCATTGTTCTTACTTTTTATTTCGATCTAATGGCGTCCTAGAATTGTCGCATACCCATAATTGTGAGTCACTTTTTAATGCCGAATATTTTTAACCATTATATGACAGCATGCCGCGGCAGCTTTGTCTTTCGCATGCATGAAATTGAGTAAACATCAACACTAACAGCGAATATGTGACTGAGATGTAGGTTATTAGATGGGTAAGTTTTGTTTATTTTAGTTTCTAATAACGCTCGCACTAGGCTATCTTTGCTGCGTTGCGAAGTTGGATAAAAAAGAAAAAGTGTGTTCATTTAATACGAAGAAAATTTTTAGCCATATTTTCATTGAAATCTCTAAAATATTAAAAAGAAAAAGCAGAAAACTCGTTAATAATTCCATTCACACTCTCTTATCTTTGTAATATTTCTTAATTAAAAAAGTTTAAAACGAGCTCGAGGGAATTAAATAAAAAATTCGGGTATTTAGTTAGCTGGTTTTATTTCAATGCTGTTTTTTAACTTTCTTTTAGGAACACAGTATCGTTTTATCTGTTAAATAAAGTTAACAAACGACTTAAGCTGAAGTGGTTACTTGGAGCGGTGCCAGATGAGGGCACAGCGGCCCAATTGCTTACGAAAGGCATAACGTCGGCGACATACGTGCGCAATAAACTGAGGAGTGCCGCTGAATTGTTAAAAAGTCAAGAGCTCAGCATTTTTCTTAAATTACCCAAGGTAACATTAATATTTCATAAGATTAATTATACGGGACTTTATTATTGTTCGTATTTTCCGGACGACCGATCGCAAATTGTGGGTAAGACATGGAATTGATATCACTGGCGTGAACACTGCAGTTTCAACATACCTAGTAACAAATTTTTAACTCTTTTTGTTCTCTGTAAGATCTCATGCGTTAAAACTATAATTATGTAATTAACGTTAATCTTAAGCAATGGCGATGTTCAAAGTTTTTTTTACTAACAAAATTACTGGTAACATTTCTTATTATAAGTAATTTCTGGGATCTCAAATTATAGCAGGTAGCCGGCGGCGGTCGCTCGCGGCGACCACGATCAGTGGAAGCGTAGCTTAAGACTCAACCTTCGGCGACGCCCACAGTTTAAAATATTTCAAGCCCCGCCATCGGCTAGACTCATTGTTTTTTATCAAGCACAATAATTACTCCAACTAACCGACACTACAATCAACGTTTCTAGTTACATTACAATCTGACATGCGTTGTCATACAAAATACAGTGGAGGGTCATTCTTTTAACGACGAATTTATATCAATCAGAGACGTCTAGATGTTTCGCATTTACATTAATATAAAGAAAAAGGAACCCATTTTAATTATTATAATAGGAAACAAAATATCTGTCCAACATACAGACCTAAGGAGTATAATTTTAACAAGTACTTTTGTCCGCGATTATCTCACGTGTAAAAAGACCAAACAGAATTATATAAAGCGCATTTACAAGGGTAAACAGCGTTAATTAAAAAGTAGCAGTTATCGCGCCAGGATTCCTAGCTACTTGTCCGCTCTTAGCTTCGTTGCGCTGGTAAATACAATTTTAATAATACTCATTTCAGTGAGAGCGCATTAAGATAGGGAGTTGTGTGTCGTGGCCCTATCAGGCCCGCCCCACCCTTAACCCCGCTTAAGTAAAACCCTCTTATTGCTTTTAGTGGCCACACTCGCATGAAACCTGTAATTATAGAAGGTATCGTACCTAATCTTTATCATCCACTCATCTTTTATCTTCAGTGATAGATAGTTTACAACAGTTATACGAATATATTCAAAAGGTATATAAACATTGCACATTAGAACATACTTTAAGTATTTAAATTTACAAAAAATCACATTTCGAAATCACATAACAGGAAAAAATATCTACAATATCAACCTATATATTAGTGACAACCTGCATATAACTGAGGAGGAATTTAAAGTTATGTGTGATGTCAACCAACAAGCACTGGGCCAGCGTGGTTGACTATGGCCTAGTCATATCTAATATTAGGGTAGCTCCGAGCTCGTCAGTGGGGACGCATAGTGAGCAGATGATGATGAACCTATGTATTCAGTGTCGAATCCCAGACAACCCCGGAGTCTTAATTTGATTGCCCATTCGTTACCTTACATCACTGTCACGTACGTTTGAATTTATATAGAAATTAATATACATAATCCATACCTATACATTTGTCTATAGTCGGTCTTTGTGTTACCTTCAAGGTAAAATATTAACCACGTATCCCGAAATATAAGCGAAGTTTCGAGCTTTGTATGTGCTATGAATATTCCATAGTCGTAAACCGAGTACCTTTATTGTCAACGATAAGGTGAGATCGGCCGCTCGCCTTTCACGTACCCGTAGTAACTGTTACAAATAGTTATGTTGATCTAATCATGGCGCCTGATTAGAATATAATATTACCAATTGTTCAGATGTTTATTTATTTGGCAATATATTAAAAATTGATGTTTGATAACAAACATATTGGTTATCATTACATTTTCTATATATCACAGATATTCTTACTATTGTTGAAATAATTAAGAAATTGAAAAGTGCTGAGTTACCATAGCTTAGTTGTTTTCTTAAAAAAGAACCATTACATGTCTTCTTCATACAATTAACTAACTTAGTATTCTTCAATATAAAATACAAAGTACATATGAATAAAAATTGTTCGTGTACACAACACGTGTATTTTGAAATACACAGTAAAATGAAAAAGACGTATTTAGACGTGAAGGCACACATTCGTATAATTGCGTTCACCTTTGTACGGAAGAACAGAATCGTAATAATGTTGATTAACATATTCTCCGCACTCCACCTGCGAGTGAACAACTAACGAAGAACCCTTCAGACTGCAGAAGTTTGCGTCACGTTCGCCCTCGCTCCGTCAAGTGCGCGTCACGCCCCCGCCCTCAAAACGTCTTTTAATGAAATGCGATCGTCGCAAATTCGTCTAAATTCTCGCAACAATGAACGCAACAACAGGCGCCTCGACTACGCAATACGTACTCACCCGCCCGCATAACGAGAGCTTAAATTAAATAACAACGAAACTTTGCGAAGCTTCGACTCGAGTGCGGCGGGGAGGGCGAATGGGCGATATTAGTTCGATTCCTATTGGAACTTTCTGACCGCAAACTATTCGTGACGGGCTCTCGAGAGGCGAGCTCTTACAGTGGCGTGCCAGTTTGTCAAGAAAATAATTATACCTCGTAAATTGCTCCGACTTGAAAGCGACGATTGACGTTATTTATACTGCCCCACCGACTATTTGTCAAGTGTTTTATCTAATGATTTACTACACAGTTAACCTTTTTTTTATTTATAGTACTTAAGATGTAAACAAACATCTACACACAATTGATATTTCGTGAATGTTATCAAGATAAAGTCAGCACACTAGGATCTAATGTAAACTACACTAGACTGCAAAGTTAGGTAGGGGCGCATCTTTGAAACAAATGTTCCATTTCTACATCGGTATCGATGACATTGATCAACAAACTCTAATTTTACAAAAACTATAAAAAAATGTATATTTATTTTGGGGAAAAGCTTAAGCGCCATATTTGTTCGAATCCCGCACGAGGACAAAAGCATCGCGACAAAAATGTACTAGTCTGTGCAGACGATTATTGAAACGGGGGAGCGCTTTGACGGACACGATTCAATCTGGTAATCGGAAATGGGCATTGTGCTACAAAGGCCCCATTGTGATCAGACATCGCCGCGCTCGCGTCTCCTCGCATGCCCCCTGCCCGCGAATATTCATGTACATTATACAGCACACGGCGATAGATGGCGTGCACATCGTACCCCGTATTTGCACCTAACTAAATCATGCATGCTAAATTCGTGTGCATTGATGAACGTATGTCCGCGGTGGAACATGTGTAGCTTTGATACTCCGTATTAATTCTATCGGAATAGGCAATAACGATGTATCGATTTATAAAAATGACCGTCAAGTAACTAAAATAAGTCCTTCAATATACAATACAATATACAAAAGAAAAAAACTGAAAAGAATTCTCACAAGTCGCTGAGAATTGGATACTAAGGTCATCTATTCAGTTACTAAGATAAATAAAGGTTAGCTTTTGAAAAATATAAATTTACTTTTAAGTAATTTATGAAATAGATTTATGTTCGAAGCAAAGCGACTTTTCAGAAAAAGAGACAAGTCAAGTGATGTCGAAATGTGATAGATATTGTATTTAGATTTCTTTTCTTTGCTTATCTTTTCTTAAAATTTACTTTTTTCAAATAAAATTATATTTACAATTCAACATTATCGAATACAGCGATGGAGGGTCTGAATATTTCCTCAGTTCGGGGACAAAAGAAACGTAGACTTGAAGGGGGATAAGTCCTTTCCGAAAGTGGACCGCGATTTACAAATCTCAAATACAAGAACACTCGACCCGCCCGCGCCACCCTCACTCTCGCTTTCTCATCGACATTGTGACTTGATCCATCACTAACCGATTTATTAATTTGACATTTGCTTTTATGATGAGCTAATAGATTAATCTAACATCTGTCAACAAAATTTCATATTCATATAACATTTTCTATAGACCAACTTCGTGTTTAAATTAGTCACTATACAGACGTTTAAAAAGAAAACAAAAGAAATATAAGTATAGGAAACAAGCACAGCCAGGAAAAGAAAATAGAATAAGCTTTTATCAAATAAAACGTAATAAATGGGGCAAGTGTCGTTATCACTGACAGAAGCAGATCGAATGGAAGAAAGATGGCAGTTTGCCTGGAGACATGTTCGACCCACAGCACATACGTCCGGGCGCGTCCCACACGTAAAGGAATAGTACCTACGTTAACAGAAAGTGGGATAATACTGTATTGTTTCGTGTGGCGAAGTACTCTGATATAATATCATAACGAGTACCTTATTATTTCTGCTACGTCACGAAGAAATACTTGAAAGACTTTAAGCTTAAAGCTTAACCTAATAAAATGTGAGATAATTTAAAGTACTTAAAAGTAATTCACTAATTCATTATTTAAATAAAATCTAAATATAATCAAATATAAAAGCGTCTGTGGCGCAGTTGTTAAGCGCTTGACGGGACCGTATTCGACATTGTCCAGGTTCGATCCCCGCATTGTACCAATGTGTTTTTCGATTTAAGAATTTCATACGTACATTATCAGACGTTCTTACGGTGAAATGAAACATCGTGAAGCAACCTGCATATATGGGCGAAGAAGTTCAAAGATATGTGTGAAGTCAACCAACACGGTCTGGGCCAGCGTGGTTGACTATGGCCTAGTCAGTCCTAATAATAGGGTAGGCTCTGAGTCCCAGTGGGGACGTATAGCTGACGATGATGAAATAAAATCTATTATACCTTGAAAAATATTTTGCGGATAAATGACAGATTTTGTGTAGTTAAAAACCTTAAGAAATTTAAAAGTTTAGAAAGGTTTATCGGCGAATTGAATACATATTTGTAATTTATAGAATTCAGAGAATTTGTTACTTCCTACATACAAGTTATCTAGTCATTGACATGAGTTTTACTTAAAAAGTTACGGCACTATTCGTTTTGAATAATGGTAATAAGTGCTAAGTGAAGGAAATTATTTTTATACAAAAAAATAATTTCAATACTTCAGTAGTTAAATATGAAAAATTATGTTAATAATTTAAAAAAAAAACTAAAAATGTGATACGATTGTTTGACCACCGTCGAAGTCGTAAGCTCGTTGAAATCTTTTATAAAACTTTAAGCGAAGTTAAATTAATTCAAAAACGATTGCATTATAGATTTAAATTTTCGTATTATTTACATTACATTTATTATTTATTTGAAATGGTTAATCAATATGAGATATGAAAATTTTTCCATTCCTCATATTTATGCTTAAATTTCATATTTGTTTATAATAATTAAATTACTAAAACAGACATGTCTGTAGCACCAATCTAAACGCAAAAACTTTCCCCAATATATTCATAACTAATAAATAAATATGTCAGTGCTTATGAAATTTCTCATTTCCATTTAACTCGATACGTCTCACAAAACTGGTACATACATAGTTATACTACGTTGGAATTCCGAAAAATGTGCTTCGTTACAATGACAGCGCCGGCGCAGGATACACCACTTCATTTAGATACGTACGTTATTGTAGGTAAGTGAATAAAATGAGATTATTGCCAAGGTAATTGTGTGCTATTGGATGAACGGCGATGACGGTCACAGTAGCGGACATTCAACTCTGCCGGCCTCGCGCTGCCCGTGCCTCCGTGCCTCCGTGCTCGGCGCTCGTCGCCCGCTGCTTCTCAGGACACCGCTTTGCCATTGCACTCTCAGCTCTACTGCTCAAATCGGCACTTATCAAATAATCCGCTCCAACTCAAGCATTAAAAAGTGTTAAAACATTAACTATCATACCAACAATTTAGTCCGAAGCATTTACAAAACTCACCTCAATACGAAGACTTCTTAACTCGTTATCACAACACAGAAATCCATACGGAAAATAAGCAAACGTACTTTGAGGCAAATTTTGCATTCAAATTGTACTTGTGGACATGACTGCCAGAGCCGGTATTTTCTCCGAACACTTTCACGATACTTTACATGTTCACATTTTATTTTTAGTAAGTAAAACTAATTAGAACTGCTTTAAGATTTTTTGCCAAACACTAAACGCTGAGTACCAACAAGTGTTATAAACAAAAGATTATGTTCGCGAGCGGGTGTAAGTTGCGTGGGGGCAGCGTGGCACCTGTCAGCGCGGCGAACAAGTTTGTACTGCCGCTCGGCCCAGCGCGCGCTCAGCCGCCGCCGGCCGGCGGCAAGGGCTCTCTTCATACTCTATACTCAATCAAAATAACCACAATTACTTTGCTAAGCAAATTTAAAAAACACTTAAAAACAACAATTCTTACCTTTCTTTACTTACGTGTTTAAAAGTGGGAAAAACTTTTAAAAACATATGAGTTATTATTTTGTTTACTAAAATTGAAGTTTGTTATCCATAGGCAGAAAAGCTCGGGTTTGTCTGTATTGTGGTAAGCGCCATCTATAATTCGGATGTAAAAAAAATTAATGCCATCTAGTGGTCAAATTATACACTTCGTGAAAGTTACTCGAGAGTTCGGAATAAACATGTTTGTGATATACGAAATATCGTAAAGGTGGCGTTTGGTTAACAATATTAGCGTATTTAAAAAGTTTAAAAAAAGAAGTAAGGTTAATTATATTTACATTTTGTAACTCTATATTTTCTTCTACACCACATTTTATGTATAATACACACGAATTTCCTAGATGCTTTATCTTCCTTCTTCTTTAAAATTTAATTCCTTGTAACACATACACGGTTTACGTATTTAATGTGCCATATATACAAAATCACATACATTCAACCCAAATAGTCTATAATCTCTATACATGGTCACTGTTGCTTTCTATTAGTCATAAATACATTTGTATTCCACCGAGAATAGGGATAGGGCGCTGTTCGCTCCGTAGCGGTGACTCACCGCTGTATGGTAGAAGAGACGTGACAAAATTTTGCTTGAAATTATGCACGTTGATTCATGTGTGTTGGAGTTGAACAAAAAAAATTGTTTTCACTGTTCGATACGAGAGGGCCA
This sequence comes from Papilio gigon, assembly GCA_027563995.1. Taxonomy (NCBI): domain Eukaryota; kingdom Metazoa; phylum Arthropoda; class Insecta; order Lepidoptera; family Papilionidae; genus Papilio; species Papilio gigon. The sequence continues at coordinate 4,589,722 of JAODUI010000012.1, forward strand.
AATGTCGATCGACAGACGACCGAGGCTGAAGCAATATTTTGATACCGCCACGTTATCGGGGACGAATTTCGTCATTCTCTGATTTGTTTATGTTTCTCTGTCTTCGATTGCCATATATTTAGTATGTTAGAGATTATTACATGTTATATGATTACGGAGAAAATATATGGGTGAACAAGATATTGAAATGTCCGATTTATTAAAATATGTTAACAAAATAATAAAAGAAAAGAATGGGAAAAAATAAAATTTTCTCATCGCTTTTGTGTTTTAATATTTTCAAAGGAAAATACAACTTCTGTATCTAAAGCCGGATGTAAAATCTTATAAGCAGATTACCGAAGGTTTTGGACATTCAAAGAACGAAAAAGCGGCAAAGGCTTAGACGTAAGATGTGCGAGTTACAATACGACACTCAGTGATTTGAACACACATGTAATTTCTGATAAATTCCTATTTTTCTACAAAAGTACCAGTATTTAAGTGGTGGTTATTTCCGAGGTTATTTTCTTTACCTTAATAATTAGTACTTATCTATAACGTTAAATTTCCATCAGATATTTTTTAAATAAATGCGAAACGGTTGACTTGTTTTAGCGTATTCCTAACTTTATAAATGAACAATTATATGAAACATTATTTATGTCAACTTGTAATACGACGGGCGATACTTTCAATACTTGTCACGACGTGGTGTGCAAACAATTGACCTTCTAGATGACAATGATTTAGCTGATCTAAATATATCTTACCAACAACAAATACAATTAAATTTTTTTAAGTAAAATTTGCCCATAATTTTTCATATTTGATTTTTAATATATAACGTATAGCACTTAGATAATACTTAAGTCATAGTTATATTTGAATTTAACAATATCTAAAACTTCAAGCACGGTTTAGTTACAAAACCCACCTCGTTCTTGCAAGCAATAAATGCCTGTGAGAATGTGATTTTGACCGGTTTAAATGACGACCTTCCTTCGTTCTTATAATTGAAATAAATTGCCCAAAAAGCGAAGTTTTTTTTCTTGAAACTTTTAATGTTACCTGTCACTTTTCACAGTCTAAAGTTCGAGATATGTAGCGAACGCTGATTTTGCTTTGAAATACTAGAAGCACTTATGGTCACACTGAGAGGCGATAAACGATCTCTAAGACAGTCTCTTAAGAACCCATTAAATGACCAAGCGTCGCAATAACTTTTGATTACATATCAAAAATAAAGAGTCCCCAATGAGGCGATTTATAAGATTGTCCATATCAAAACAGAACTTCTGTAACTGCGTTAGTTAGAGATAAAGAGATGAACAAATTAGTTGTTAACTGCCCTAAATCGTTTTTCTAATTTGTGCTTCTAATTAATGTAGAACAAGAGTAACATTAAACATTATAAATGCGTCTTGAGAAAACCTTATCGCAGTGTCCATAAGTTACTATAATAGTTAAGTCAGTTGGAAAAACATCTACATTACCTCGATAAAGGATATTTGATTTAAGATAAATAAATTAGCCTTTCTCTGTCTTTTTCAATATATTATTTTTAATGTAAGTTGATCTTTGTAAGTATACTAATTAATTATACAAAGTAAACTTGAAGAAGCTTGTATTACGATTTTTATCACGACAATAGTCGATTGATGGGATTCGACTCTATTACTGCCAGATCGGTAATCCATACCTTTATTTATTAGACTATTGGCGCTTGAAATTGCTCATTATTTATGTAAAAGAGATGCATGACAGTGATTGTAGAGTCTTAAAGGAAATAATTCATATTTGAACGTCGTCCACAGTCAAGCATCATGTCGCCGTATTCTGAAACCATAGAGTGACGTAGTATCTATGACAAATGCTATGTGGTTTGCTATCTTAGTGAATATGATTTCGTATGAGTGATGTTTACTAGTAGTTAATAAATATCCTTAAAGTACGTCGGTTTTCTCTGACGCCTCTTGCCAGCGTCGTAAGTATGACGCAGAGCTACTCAACTTACGTAATATTAGCTTACGTAACATGGCGAGTACAATAGCTAGATTAGTACCATGTAAGTCCTTTCTGGTCCAGAAACCACGTCCGGATTTGAAGTGTGACAATCAAAGCGTGCCAGTGAAAGCGCGCCGAGAAATTCCTGTTTCGATAACATTGCTGAGGTAAAGAGCTTGTTAACAATTCTCTTCTGCTAAAATTACGCAAGCTCATGTAGAAGTTAAACCGATACAAACACCAACAAGGTAAATACATCACTTTTGGAATATACCGATGAAATATATTTTGGTCAAATGTAAATATATCAATTTTTAAATTCAGTTTTGTACATTCTTGTCTACGATTATGTTTTGATTAATAAATAAGAATGAAATAATGTATAATTATGAAGAGGAAAGGGTCAATGTTTACAATTAGTCATATTAAATTACGGCTAAAAATCCTGCTGACGTGAGTGCAAATAAATAATTATCTTTAATACATGTATATATAAAAACTTTCAAAATTGATTTCTGGTTATAAATAACGCAAATAGTAATTTATTATTAATAAAATTGGAGAGCATGTATGTAGTACAAAAAAAATCTCGAACTTGATGTACCTATTTGCTTTGTTTCCAAAAACCAATTTTGCTAATTTTAGTCTGTCTGTTGTTTGTGTAACTTGGGTATTTTTTTTATAATTGCAACCTGACGCAGCCGCCAGCGACACCGAGTATTTTAATAAACATCCTTAAGGATGGTGACTAATTCATAGTATATTGTCATAATATACTTAAACCAATTAATTCATAATGTTTTCAGAAGCGTGTAATATTAATTATTTTTAACCTATAGAAAACATGATCATGAATGAGTTTATTGATCTATGACTAATTTATGAGAAGGACTTCAGTATAATTTAGATTATAATTTTTGGATTTAATACTATGAAGTTATTGTTACGTTTATTGTTTTATAATTAAAGATGGCGTAATAAAGTTTAAATCGATTAGTCTAAAGTCTAGTATTTAATATTCTGACACAAAGTGAATTCCCACGAGGCGCCCCGATGCGGGCAAGAATGTGTTGTAGAGATGATTACGGCACTCGGCGGGCGTCACTCCACGGCGTTCAAGTGGAAACCGCTGGTGGGTTCCCAGGCTGAAACCGTACACCATTGTGTGCGCCGCGCCGCGCCGTGCCGGCTTTGCACACTCATCATAATATGAATAATCTCCTTCTATTGCTGTTGCTATATATAATTAAGTGCATATGATTAAGTTTGTAAATTTGCGATTGTAAGATAAAACGATAATTAAATAACTTAATTTAAAAAAAGCAAAATTTGGTTGTAATACGATAAATAGGCAATAATGGTTAAGGTTACGGGTTTCCCACCACGTGGTCAGGAGTTCGAGACTACGACCGACGAGACTAGTACCAGCCCAGAACTTAGTTGGAATGGTAAAAGAAGTATTTGTAAATTTAAAAAAATCTGCTAATATTTTATAAAAAAATATACTTCGTCTAGTCTTTATTCGAAAGAGTTACTATCGTTTAGTTGATGAATAACTATGTATTCTAAATCAATTGAAACGCAATCAATGTTAACTTAGTTTAAATCCATTGACCAAAGGGAAGAAAAAATGATTCAGTTACGTGGAATGTAACTAATCAAATCATTTGAAATTAGAACAATTAGTTTGAACGATTAGCAAAGTTATGTACCAACAGTACGCAAGCGAAGGGCGTGAGGTCCGTTGGCAAGTCAAAGGTAAGTCGGCCCTAGTAATGGAAAACTCGTGTAGGAAACGCAACAGTGTCGGCGTCGGCATTCACACACGTCTCGATGACTGTATCGGCCCACAATGGAAACATTTAGAACCATTTGTTTATGTACGCAGATTGCGTGACCGATTGTAAAAGCACCTTTTGTTTTGTTTCACTATTTAATCTAAAAACATAGGCGTAGTAATAAAGTTTATGATAAAATGTACTTTTTGATTTAGAGTCATAATTTAGAAGACTCGTAGCTTAGAAATCAAACCATAGACTATTATTTCAACGTAGTAATTATTTTACAAAGATAATATAAATGTAATAAAATGACTTGGGGTCCTTCAGGAAGCGAACGAACCTCAAAAGCCGGCAACCCACTTGTAGTTCCTCTAGTATTGCAGGTGTCATAGACGTCGATGGTCGCTCTTGTGATCCCGCCGTTTGCCCCTTTTCTCGTATATAAAAAAAGCTACATATAAAATTGTTATATTCGCATGTACAGTCCACAAAGAAAGTTTTAATTAATCAAAGGAACTGAGTAATGTAAGTACAAAAAACGATGAGAAATTGCATACATGAATATGAATTAAACATTACAACTGTTCATTCTCATACTTTCATAACGTTACAATACTTTGCTGTTATAATTACTATAATACGTCATTAGTCTAATTGTGTTGTACACATTTTGCATATCTATAACTCAAGACATATTACAATACAACGAGAAACATGCCTCCACAAGGCAATCTAGATTGAATTATGTGCAGAATGTCAATGAAGTTTGTTTTATAGAGTTGATATTCTGTTTTATTTACTTCGTTCTGCTTTATAACCGTTTCTATCAATCAAATTGCGAAGCTACATTTTCGTAGTCGATAATAAAAATATAAAACACGTATCTATTCTTGTTGAAATCTTCATTTTTTGAAAAAATTATATCATTCAGAGACAATCCAATTCAAAATTATTGAATAAATATTTGTAATTTTTACTCCATAATTAAGTAGTAATGGATAAAAACAGTTAATAATGCTGATGAAGGTGAAAAATTATTAAGCACACAGTAAAATGTTTATAAAAAAAAAAACTTTAACGGATTCAATTGAGGATAATAAAGGCGTAATACGTGAGATAGATGCAGGTAAATAATCGGTACAAAGGTCAGATTACAATATCTAGCCTTGAACGAGAGGCACACCTTACAGCAACTAATGTGTCGTTCCTAGCCGAGCCTGCTTTGTGTTTGTAAATGGTTGCTGTAGTAACATTAAACAAATTATGCGTAGTCGATTTACTGTCAAATTCAAAGATATGTGTGAAGTCAACCAACACGCACTGGGCCAGCGATAAGGAAATACAAAAAAAAACATTTCCTCCTCGGAAATAAAGTTTGTATGGGAAATGGAAAAGGGCTATTTCTAAGGCTTTCACAGAAGTTTTTCTAATTTTTCTCACCTTTTAAACCTTCCCTAGACCTCCACAAACATTCAGAGACCAAGATAAGATAAATCCGTTTAGCCGTTCTCGAGTTATAGTGAGACTAACGAACAGCAATTCATTTTATAAATATAGATTATTTTATTTCACAAAATACTTCACCTGACGGGATTCAAAACTTCTTCAGTAATTTTATTTTGAAAGTATCATGATATTGTTTTTTTTTATTGTATTTTTTTTTATATTGCATATTTTTAGTTTTTATTTTTTTCTTTTGTACAATGTCTGTTTCAG
>JAODUI010000012.1:4595925-4658482 GCA_027563995.1 Papilio gigon
GAAGATGAGCCCCCGATGGGCTCGAAACTAGTCGGTACTGACACCGAATTGCACGTGAGTTAAGCCGTTTTATAAGTCATTAGCTTTTACTCACGACCCGATAACTAATATTCTACCGCTTTGTAAAGTAACTTAGCATTACTTTATGTTACATGTTCAAATTACATTCAAGTGAAACCTAAACATTTTTTTTTAAATATATTTAGTTTCATATCCATTCCATAAGACCTTCAAAAAAAAGGAGTAAATCTTGGACAAGTCGTATTAAGTATAAAAAAACACTTTAATTTGTAATGTGGTTCATATTGTGGTTCATAAAAATTCATATTTTGTGGTTACTAAAAGTTAGGTAATATGTTGTTTGAAGCACTAGCGTGACCTCATTCAATACCGACCACATAAATAAAAATATCAGAGGTTCTGTATATTTCGCAATGGGCAACGCAATTTTTCATTATGCGGAGTTCCTTTGTGAGGTTGTATTGGACCTTCAGATTCTTTTTTTGTTTTATACTAATTAAAATACGTGAATATCTAAAATTCTTCTAACAAATTATGCTTTTCATACTCAGAGAGAAGCAGATTTTTTATCATTAGAACTTTATTAAAATATGTTTTAAGTAACACGTAATTTTCATCAGAGCTCAAAAATATTTTTCTCACTAATCCTTGTTTATTGGTTGTTCAATTCTCTGTCAACAATCAAAAGAGCCATACGAAGGAACACATAGTACAGCTCATGATGTATAATTAATTGTTCAGATCGTCATCGTCGCCGACCAAAGTCATTACACGTTAGCTAAGTGAGTTTTCTAATACATTATACTAAGGGACTGAAGTATCCATTAAATAAATGATGTTAATGTGACTACAATGTGTAACAGTTCAACTGGCATGTTGTAAAAGCATTGACATTCCGCAGATGCAGTAGCCAAGTGCATGGTTCGCAGAAGGGCTTAGCCGAAGACCGAACAGACGGTCATCGTGGATATAACAGTAATATGAAAACAATAGCTTTGGTACTAACAAGTCCTATTTTATTATCCAAAAATAATATTTATTTGAAACTAGTCTAAACGAAACTTGTAAAAAAAAAATAAACTTCATAAGTAACCTATGCCCTATTCTAGGCAGTATCTTGATAACCTTTTGATTGAAAATTTCTTGATAGAAATTTCTCGACAAATATAATACACACTTGAAAAGTGAAACGAAAAAAGCTTATATGTAATTACATGGGAGAAGGTCGGTTGTGGGCGTTTTAGGCGAAGGTGTATCGACCAGATTGACGACTTACTAAAGAAGGGCCGTAAAAAGTGGCCGCGAGCAAGCCGGCGAAGATAAAAGCGGACCTTATCTCCCCAAACTGTAAAGGCCACTGGGACACGTTGAAAAAACTTTAAAAGGATACTGAGCACTTGAACTTTGTTGTAGAAATTAAATACTAAAAAAAAGGCGCTTGATTTAAAATTTAATTATTTCCGTATTATAATAATACAAAATAACGGTTAAAATTTTTATTTCAATGCTCGTTCACCGATTCACCGACAACGGCTTCCGCCAGCGCAGCCGACTGGAACTTTGTCCGGCCAAAAAATTAAACAATGTTAAATAACAAGATCTTCACAGAGCTCGGTAGAATAATCAAAATTATTCTAAGTATTATTATGACGCATTATTATTAAAACTATAGTACGTACAGCCGGCCAGTCCCTCGTCGGACTCGAGCAAAACATTACAATTCATTCACATTTAATCGTGCTTCAAACCACAACAACACACGGCTTTATGTAGTATTTATTCAACGTTATTTTGAATTTCGTCGTGGTCACAATATACACGTTTTAGTTGAAAATGTTTGCAAACTTTAATAACCATTGATACACACGTAGCTGTTTAAGAAATGTCTGTATTTAATAAAAAAATAAAGTAAAAATGCTATGAAGTACTGTTTCGAAATAAACAAAATAATAATATTTTATGACCTAATTAATAAAGGCCGTAACACACCTTCAGTTGTAACAACACAATTTAACTGTGTGTAGCAGTCTTTACAATTTCATAATGCTCAAACCCAAAAATCCTTACTCTGTATACCTTAACTACTAACGTTATCAATTCCCTATCCCAATACAATGCTAGTAGAATGTCTACTCCGAATCTAATATAATCTATAAGTATACGAAACGTGAAAACCTTATTAATTCGCACTACCAATTAACGTACACAAATAGTTAAGTAGGTCAGTGCGAATTAAGGAAGCGAGAAGTAATAGAAACACGCTGTATCAGGAGCTGCACACTCATCCCCGTCAAATCTTAAACGTTGTCCGTTTCTTATTTGTCTAGGAATTAATTCGACATACAAACTAGTTACATTATAATTACACATGTCACACTTTGTAAAGGTGATAGTTCAATGGTTGTCATTTTCCTGCCAATGAAGAGCCCTTTACAAATTCTATGTATATTTTTAACATGTTACATATAATTTGTAAAGCAATTATATGTAATTAATGTTAACATGATATGATTGTAATGATATTATGTTTGGGTAAATAAATAAATTTTTGAAATATAAAATAATATGTTATCAATTAATTTATTCGATGTGCAATTTTTCAAGTCTTTACGATTTACCTGGGCAATCTAAGAACGGTCGCCGTGCACGTTTAGCCGGTGACATACATACTTTGTTTGGTTCACCTCGCGCCTTGCTCGTGCGTCGCGTGCCGCCGGCTGCCGCAGGAAGCACGCTCCGCTACTCGACCCACGTTGTCCCCCCGACTTGACAAACACCTTATACGCTGTAAGCAACGCACAGAAATTATATCCGAATTGATACTATCAGCACCCAGTACGGTGACAAGCCTTATCCGCTATGCGTACGAATTTAAATTTTCTTACAATCAATAGTGCAGTATTAGGAACATTGTCAATTTTGATTCGTCTCTTACCGCACCCAGTCAACAGTACAGCACTCAGACTCGTTCTAAGATCACTAAGGCGATCCCTCAGTAACAAATATCTGCACTAGTACGACTTAGGGTCCTTCAAGAAGCGAGCATATCTCTTTCTCAAATACCGGCAACGCATTTGCTCGTCTAGTGTTGCGGTTGTCTATGTGCGTCGATGACCACCTCGGTGATCCCGACGCTCGTCTACCCTCTTACAGAATAATACTAATGATTTTCTTAAGTGACCATTCATGGACTGAATTGTGACAGTAAATAATCATTAAATTACTACCGATAGCTATCGACAATACTTCCAATGAGTAGCAGTAAAATAACATCGATAGCAGCAACTGCTGCAAGTACTAGATTGTTGTTCGCAATAAAAAGAACACCTGTCTAGTCTTCCTGTTAGACATTTTATAAAGTGTTCGTTCAACTTTACGGTAAATAACAATACATACCGTATGAATATGAACAATAGAGAACAAGTCATTGACATTAAGCCAGTTAAAATGTTCTGTATCTATTTATTTGTTGGACAATAATTAGTTGATGTAATTAGTTTTTTGTTACAATAATATAATGTTGTATAGATTTAAAAGCAGTTCATAGATCAATTAAACAATACTTTTTCTTTAGATTTTTTAAACGGCAAAATGCGTAATCTGTCTACCTTTTTCTAGGTCAACGGTGTGAGTGATTTTTTTTATTATTAAAATAGACAAAACGATGCTATGTATACTTTTCAATTTAAACATACAGACTTGTGTACACGAAATACAATGCGTCAGAAATGTTGAACAGGTTTACAAAAACGACTGCTTAAAATCATTCATTCTCAACGGTTGAATGGTTTCTAATAACATAGGAAACAGGGTAGGGAGACGCGCAGGTACGCATGTGTTGTCTTATTAAAAGGGTCCCTTCTGTTACAAGTGGTGGCGCTTTCTGGAATCCTATTTCGACCCTTGTTTTTTTTATAATAACTTCAGATCATATGACATCGCAACCGTTTCGCTTTTATCTATTGTAATAATTGTAATGTTTTCTTCAACGTAAAACAACTAAACAAAGAAGAGAGGCTAAAAGAAATAAATAGATCTTAATTGGGTCTTCGCCACTACACTTGTCAGATGAAACGTGGAATTAGGTTCTTCTAATTTGCGTCTGTTACGTTACCTAATTCACGTATATGTATGTCTTCTGTGGGGCCTTTTTTGGCAGCCGGCGAGCGGATCATTCACATAACATCCTTTGCATCTGCGGTCTCTGCCACTGTTGAAACAGTCGTTATTACAGTACATTATATAAAATGTGTTGTTCTATTGTTAAAATTACACACACGAATTATTTTCACAAAATTTTCTGTTGAGAGCGTTAGCTTTACGAGTTTTAAAACTAGAGTTCATTGAATTACTATAATAGGTACAATTTGGTTTACTTATCACTAGGAAGTCAGCCAGGTACCGGCACCACAAAACATTAGTGTTATCAAATATTGACGTCTCTTTTCTACGTATGTGTTAGTGTATTTTTTTCCTTGTCGCGAGCAAACCCTATTTACGGTGTACGGGCAGCAAAAACAGATTCTTAACGCGCGCGTACCTACGTATTTTAAGGTTATGTCAGTATTAATCTGACGGCGACGTCAGACGAACGTATTGCGCGCTGTCGGCGTATTGTCGTGTACTGTGTACTTGTGTATTGTTGTACTTAGGGATCGATATAAATTGAGTGCATTGCAGTGCAGCCTATGAATTGTTACTTTGTATCATTGAATAGGAATGATCGTTACATTTGAACTAGAGTTACAACCGATCGTGTATGTTTGGAACTTTAACGTTTCATTGTGAGGTGAGTACAATTAATTGTTTTTTTTTGCTGTTAATTTATAAAATGCGACAACTATTAAACTAAAAGAATTGAATTAATTTATTTTAAATATGTTTTTTTTTTAATTACTAGTGACAAATACAATCGTCTTTCGCGTAAACAAATAACCGTTACGTTTGAATTATTAATATGCGTAGTTTTTAGTTTGAATCAAGATTGATCCTTCATATAAACATTTTCCTGTTGAACAATTAATATAATTTAAACAATTGTTTTACAAACTAGATAAAATTTAAATCGAAATAATAATTGAAACATAATTAAACTCTTTATAAAATAATACAACGAAGTTTAAAAATTTTGATAGAAAATTAAAAAATTGTATATAGTACAAGGGGTTCCTATCCGACGTCCCCTTGTCCGGCGTCCCTCGCTGGTTACACTTCGCAAGTCAGCTTTATCGGAGCAACGTAGGCGGATTAATCACCCTTCAGCCTCTCGTAATAAAGTGGATATTTCCTTGATAGCGTTCTATAAGAGCTTAGGGCCCGTCATCACGGTGCATTCGTGCTACACCCTCAGTTTATTAGCCGTATCTTATGCGTTGTGCTCTGTTGTCGCGGCTGCAACAGCCATTAGGCGATTAATTCATCGTATTGTTACGACATTCATTGTTGTGCAAATTACAACTGGAGACATTTAACTGGCTGAACACAGAATGTAAGCGGTTACACCATCTTGATAAACATTATCTTAACCATTATCCCTAAATGTACTACAAATTGTTTTATTAAAGTTAATACATAGGTCATTGCTCTTATATTAACAACGAATAGTATAGACAATTAATTATGGGTAAAGTGGTGCGTCATAGCAGCGACCACTTTTTAACTAGGATGATAATTTATTCACTGCCGTAAAGAGTTCGAGCAAACTCAAGTTTCCGTTAACAAATACTTACAGCACAATAAATAACTAACATTACAATAGTTAATATTCTTATATACTACATCAGTACTGAACACTTAAAAGTAATGTCTGTTTATATACACAAAACATTGATGCTCAAGAGACTGACAAACAACTTTTTAATGATCAGTGCAACAAGCCGCAAAATTAAGTAGACGTTTCATTAAGAAGTCGTTCAGTCATTAATTAAATATAAAATGTAATGAGTCATAACGGCGCGCCGGTGCCAGAAATTAATCGTGGTTCACCTCAAAAGGAAACTGCATTCATTAAAGTGGACAAAACAAAAGTCGGTCCAGCGAGCCAGCGGCCAGCGGCCAGCTGTGTGGGTTACATTTATATCCGATTGATCGAATCATAAGAGAATTAAAGTAAAATACAGTTAGGTGTATTCACCTGTCTAGAATAACACAACTTCATATCGTCTCAATATTTTTAAACCAGCTACATATTTTGCGATTTTTATTTTTGATTAATGATTCGTGATGATCCATTTAAAACAAACAGTCTAACGAAACGGAATAAACTCGAAAACCAATTAAAGCTTTGTAGATTATCATAACTAAAAAAAATAACTGGTTGGAACACTAAGAAACAAAGAACTAATTTATGCTATTGAAGCGCCAATAGCCAATAGGTTAAGGGTATAGACTACCGATCTAGCGGTCGTGAGTTCGAATCCCACCATTCGACTATTGTCGTAAACCATATCCTAACACAAGCTTTTTCAAGCTTACCAGGAAAGGTTACAAAAATTATTAGTAAATCAACAAAAAACTATTAACATTTAAAAACAATCCTATGCCACCCGTACTAGACATAGCGGGTCTCTAATAACGCTTGAAGAATATAAAATAAAATCAATTAAATGAACCGCACGGTAACCGATAACAAAGAAAAGAATAATGTCTCACACCTGTTGAAGTATAGCTAATGTATTACATAAATTAAATCCGGTTATTTGAAGGTAAAGTTAATGCATTACCAAAGAAAGAATTCACAGTATGGCGTGTCTTCGTTCCCATTCCATTCTAACTTGGAGTACCGTCAATTAATTATTGAAAAACTAACTACAGTTAAGATTTGCTTGAAATAATAGGGAAAAGTTAGACTTTGAAGTATGTAAGCTCTGAAACTGGCCCAAGTCATTTCGATTGACTGTATTTTTAGTCCAAAATCAGTTGCGTATGGCGAAGTGATATTGCTTTCGTATGATACTGTCAATCTTTAAAAGACGTTGTAAAAAAGTTTCATTAAATAAATAAAAAGAATATGAATGATTGCATCCATTTGATGTTACACCTTTTTGTAGCTACGATTGTTTGTGTAAAGTACCACGTGGATGTCTTACAGCCGACGTTCGGTTTACACGTTTCTATTCCGCAAAATATGCCTATTTTTAGTGTCCTACATATGCAGCACGAACGTTACGAAAGCAACCAACATTTGTCTCTCTCATTGTTCCTAATTCGTTAACTACGCAGCTCATCTATTACGTATGCACTCTGCCAGTTAAGTTAGCATCATGCGACTCTAGTTGACATTCTGTTTGTTTATATAGGGCACACCTATACGCTTCTTGTTTTTGTTTAACGAATCAATTTAAAAATTTAGATTTATTGTTGATTTAACAGTCCATCAATGTATTACAACATTTTCATAAGAAACGTCCAGCGGCCTTTTAATGACTATGAGTGTGGCAGTAAAGGATTTGTCTATGTTAATAAGACTAAATTTGGTTGCTCTTGCAACATTGAAAATTTCAAAGTTTTTGGCAATCGGCGTATTATCTTATCTATTTTGGACATCTGCCTATAATTCTTTAGTTTATTTTTAAGTACATGTCTAGAGTAAATTTGAATACAGAACTTTATTAAAAAAAAAATGCCGACCGTATCGTACGGTTACCTCTTTGTTTGCATGATACAAGAGGTTCAGGTTTTCAGTCATTTTTCATGAGTGGTAATAACAGTAGAGTTTCATATGGCCTCAGTATTCATTAGTTTAAATTGACGCGTGTATGTTAGGTGCGCATAGTTGGTATCCGGTGAGACCTTGATCTATGCAATATAACAAGCGAGAGCGTATTTTGACACGACATTGTAACCTATCACGACACTATGTCACGCGAGACGAATTTTTGAAAATTTTCCGAACCACAATAATTTTAGTAATGTACATTTTTTTATTGAATCCTTTATTTATTATCTGTGACACATTTTGGTCTTGAAATAGGGTTAGTAGTTGACTAGTAGAGATACCAAGATGCGACGAAATACCTCGGCTTATGCACTTTCCCTTTTTCTATAAAAAAATCATAGCAACGGACTCGTCACTCATGTGAATGACAATGTTAATTAATAGTACTGACCACATGTCCAGTCTTCTGCTTTATCGTTTAAGCATATAAAGAAGCTTGAAATATTGACGTCAGTTATACTGCATAACCACTTTACAAGTTAGCTAAAAATAGTAATGATGTGTACAAAAACGGCCAAACGTTTTGAATCGTTGTTTTAAAAGTTTTAATTTAAACAATAAATATGTGATGAGAAGTAGACTTATCTACTTATACACAGAGATGCAAGTCTCGTAATGAAACGGAGCGCACAATGGCATCTTTATGTAACGGGCCACATACTAAGAGGCGGTAAGAAGAGCACCGATCACAGACTACTGTATGACATAGCGTAGTAAATAATGAGAACATACCACTGTATGCGTCACATGTGAAATACACGACAGATTATTTATTTTTTTATAATTCGATATACAAGTTGGCAGTGTTTTGTTTTTGAGCTTCGATTATTTACGTTTAGCACAAAATTTTAATAACTCATTTTTTATTTTACATTATTTTAAATTTTAATAGAATTTTAATTAAATGAAAGTTTTCGCGAGTATCTTAAGTCAATTTGACGATTAAAATCTATACAAATGATCGCATGTCAAAACAATATGTAGCGTGCGAGAAATGCTCTCGTGTTTTCTTCAACATGGATACGGGTCGAGTACGATATCAAAACGCGCCCATTAACCTCTGTAAGTACATACTTTTACTCTTGTGAAACGTCGAACACTGTCCCACATACGACGTAGCGAATCTCGACGTTCCTCACACATCTATCCGTGCAGCACACTTTTTGCGTGGACTATTGATTTTGTATAACCGTGTACTTAAGTAACTTAATGAATGTTTACAATTTTAAAATGAAAACAAGGAAAATAGTAATAAATTCATTTCTAATGCTTTCTTTTAAAAACCGGACGACATAAGTCAGTGGACATAAATGAAATAAAATTACATCTCACTCACGCCCTCTGTTAATATAAAAAAATTGTCAAGTAAAGGAAATAAACAGATGGTATTATGGTCTTTGTTTCGTGTTTAATCATTAGAAATAAATCTAATAGCTCATTATAGATAATATTTACTCATCGCGTTAGCACTATGTAACTATGTTTTATATATCTATGGTGCAATGAATAAACGTATTAATATATTTTAAGAGAACAGATACAATGATTTTATTCTAAAATAAAATGTACGCGGTGCCTTGATCCCATTGTTTTCTCCCTCGCCTCCGTCTATCTGAAACATAACTTTGATAGCTTTACACCAGACGTCTAGACGGGAACGTATATGTAAATGTATGATAGTCTACGCTACCCTATACGAGTTGGGGATACCTCGAATTGTAATATCGTGAATGGCGAATATAAAGGGGGACATTGTTAATGAAATTAGTGAATGTAGCAGGGGATTTATTTGTACAATTTCGATTATACTGCGAATAGGATATTAGATTATTCTATTTATAAAGTATTATCAGATGTTTTTTTTTTAATTTACTAATATTTCTCTTACCGCTTAAATTATCCGGCTTGTGTTAGGATATGGTTTACGACGATAGTCCAATGGCGGGATTCGGACTCTCGACCACGTGATCGAAAATCTGTACCGTTAACATAAGTCTATTGGCGCTTTACTTTTACCAGATATGTTCAAATCTCTAAAGGGACTCAATTAATTTTTCTGTTACATATATGATATGCTAACGATTAACGCAATGCTCAACGTTTATACGGTCTAAAACAGATTTACACAGTTTAGAATAAATCATGTCGGATACGGTGTCTTCATTCCAACATGCTCCACTTCCTATAGAACCAATGAGACAATGCAAACTGGCGCGAACAAATTTCTCTTGAGAAAAATTATAAATGAGAACTAAACAATGATGGTAAAAGCGAAATGTTATTTCCCAGTCCACGGATTAAATCTAGCTCATTCCGCTGTTAGAAACAGCTAGATGTAATCTCATTGAAATTGGAATCCCATCCATGTTTCAAATTATAACCATCATATCGATGAAGTTCCAGTTCCAGTCAATATTACATGAGTAACGTAATGTACGTAAGAAACGGAATTCTTACCACCATTAGCCTCTTTGAGCTTCCGATATTTCGGTCACGTGTAACATTTTTTGTATAACCGCAGAAACTACAGTCAACCCGTGACCGTGACGCATGCCGTGCCGAAATATAGGGAGCTCAGAGGCTAATCGTTGAAAGAATCCCGTTTCTTACGAACATTATATTAGTAAAAACCATGAAAGTTTCAAGTTGTCTTTCATCGGTAATTCGTATAACTTCCAATAGTTTAGTTTTGAACATATTAGAGCAACTTCACATTGTTAATATTTTTTTTTCAATTTTTATTGCAAGTTAATGACCGAGCTAATGAATTCATGAGGGAAAACGCTCGCACGCACATCAAATTATCATGAAGCGGCGTTTAATTTTACTTATCAAAATCTTTAATTAAAAAATGTATTAAACAAAAGGAAAATGTTGGCTTTACATTACTAAAATACTTTTTATTTTTGAACAAATTAAAAAAAAAATGGACAATATAGTAAATATATTCCATCAGTTTGTTTGTAGTTGTGAATATTCATTACTTGATAACTAGCTAATGAGACCTAATCTACCATTCTGTTTTACGATCGTTTTATAAGCATTGCAATGTCATTGCAATTAACACGGTGATAACAATACGTGTATATTTAAACACCAAAAATAACGTAACGCAATCGTTTTTAACCTTATTTCAAGTATTTTTTCTTTTCATTAGCATGTCATATTGCTTGCAGCACTAGCCACTATGTTCTAGTCAAAGTCACAATCCATCATCTAATATATCTCCAAAACTATTAAGACGATCTTGCTGTAACATGGCACATATGTAGACCACAGTATGGTAGAACACTTAAGCAAATAATTAAGGCCTTTTTTCGATTCCGTGTAAAGAAAGTGGCGGACGACATCTAGTATTTTATAATAATACTATTATTTTAGAAGAAACTATATTTGTAAATTACTTGTCTGCCGAATTTAGGAAATTCAGGGCAATGATTATTACATAGCGATTAAATTAACTGATATAGTTATTAATTAATTCATTTTGAATATGTATAATGATTTATTCGTAAGTTCTCTGAACAACATTTGTATAGAAGCTAGTCACATTCCTAAGGGCTTATTGTGTTCGCATAAATCTAAGTTTCGTTAATCAAGTGGGCGCAGCGCCGCGCCGGGTGCCACGTTCATAAATATATACTAGTACTATATACATGCGAGTATACTTATGTAACAACGTGCCACGGCCAAATGACTTCACGCTTCGCCCGCTGTTGAGTTCAAGACTAGGTACCTTATATGCATCTGATTGCTGCATTAATAAATATGCTATTTCTTTGCATATAATCTAAATATAAATTATTTAATAAGGCAACTAATGAGGACGCGGTTTTATTACTTCAAAAAAAAAAAACAAATCAAGGACTAATAGTGATCTTTAAGTTTTAGTGACAGTATATCAATATGTAAATATTTAAAAGTGTGGGATTCGTGTAGGAGAACTCGTTTTAAAATTGCTTCTCGTTTTTATTATTATTCATCAGGGATAATATTGCTTCGAGAACGACTTTATTTATGACGTGGTTTTTTATAACTGTCAAAAATTGAATACGCAAAAACCACGTTTTCCGGTTTCATTTAAACATTCAGTTGGCATCTCAACTAATTGTTACTAATCCAAACAAACTTGAAACCCTTTAAACCTTCTCACTTTACTTCTTTTCACTACCTACTTAACTTTAAATCCTCTAACTAGAATTCTATTGATATTATGGTTGGGTATTAAACGGTATTTTTTTGTATAGAACAGAAAGTAACAAGTTCGCACTGTTATTTTAACTGCCTTATTCCAAGCGGAAATCGAATCGGTTACTGTCAGCTGCAGACACACCCTAGCGCTCAAGTTAATGTTCCCACAGGATGGAAGCATTTACCGTGACGTTTGGAATTTGCTAAGAAATTATTGTGAAGCAAAATACAAATTCGAATCTAAATTTCTTCATACACAATCTTATAAGCGAGTTTTATATCTCTCATGGCGCCATCTAGTATGTTAAATTAAAATTATCTTGTCTAATTCCTAAGTTTAAACGTTTATTTAAACATAGTTTGGTTTATTAGTTATCATTTCGATATAAGGATGGGGTGTTACATTCGACTATTCGGCTCGTTATCTAGAGTAACATTGGATAACAAGCCTTGTTAACTGAACGAAGCTTGTCCATCATCATTTGCACATCTTGAAGTGTTGCGTATGAGGAACAATTGTTTTGTCAGATCTTAACAAGCTCTAGTAGATAATACCGCCAAAACAGTCTTGTGACATCTTTTTATTAATTTTGGTTAAGTCTTAGGTAAGATAATACAATGAATTGGTGGTGTTACAAACACTTTTACGCATTCTAGTAAGAGTTTAAATTTGAGAATGATTGTTAACGTTAAGATGAAAAATATGATTTCAAAAGATAGAACTGTACTATTGTGTCTTTTGCATAATGAATAATACGTGAATATTAAACGGAATAAACATTTGCTACTAGTATTGAAAGTATCGATGTAGAGTTAGCACGATGCACCGGAAGAGCGGTGCCCGCGGCGGCCGAATTCGGCCCGCAACGGGACCGCGGCGCAAATAGCTAGCGTCGCGACACCTAGTAACAGGGTCGAACATACTTTTAAATGTTTTAATAATCAATTTTTAATTAAAAATTATTTGCAAAAAAAAAAATCGAAGGAAGTCGTTCAACGGGCAATAAAGACGATGTTTCTGTGTAAATTAATCACTTTTATAAAACAGGTTATGAAACATAATTACATTTTATTGGAGAGCGGATGCAATCGTAGCCTGACACTGAGGTCATAAGCTTCGGTGACAGACCACCTAATAATAACTACGACATCATAATTGCGACGATGAATAATTTCTTCACATAGGCTTACTTCATTTCTCATTACTGTTATAAATTTGGTTAAACCATGAATCTTTTACAAGATTTTTTTTGAATTTGAATCTATTCTAATACCAGAAACAGCCATTTTAAATAAAAGTATTTGTAAGTATTTAAAGATAAATAAATTCTAAGAAATTTATAAGTATGGTTTTAAGAGTGCGGCCCTGGCCCTGCTTGTCAACCCATACAACCAAACACTCTACGGCACTGTACAATAAGGCATTGTATTACAATAGAATCTAGTTCAGTTTTTTTTTATTACCTATTGACTTATTTCTCGCTAAAGTGGACTAATCGATAATACGTTTTATTATCTGTTACAATAGACTTAAAAAGTCTGTGAAATGCTTTCTCGG
Source organism: Papilio gigon (assembly GCA_027563995.1). NCBI lineage: Eukaryota > Metazoa > Arthropoda > Insecta > Lepidoptera > Papilionidae > Papilio > Papilio gigon. The sequence goes on from JAODUI010000012.1 coordinate 4,609,413, forward strand.
TATCGGAATCTTTTGTTTTAGAATTAAAAATTTTCCAATAGTAAAAACGAATTACATTTACTTAGCGCAGTATATAAGACAATATTGAACAAATATATAACTCAAGTAATAATGTATACTTTGTTTAAACACAAACAAGACGATGTTCTGACGAAATGTGTTTCTGCTCGAAATGCAATTTATCGTCGGTCCCCTAATTTTATTTGACCGCGGGGTGACGTTGATAACAAAGATGGCCCCCGGTTCAGAGAGTAGGGAATTTAATATCACTATCTTGTCTGCACCACACCGCTATAGTATTGATTTATCCGTTATTCATAAACTTTTCGCACAAATAATATGATCAAATATTTTTAGACCAGAGATTCACATTCGTAGAGCCCTGAAAATATTTCTGGTTTCGAAAAACTAACTCACGGCTGCCACAATCCCTCTTTAACTTGTGAACCCCTCCGTATGATACTGGGATCAACCTGGTCATATTTAGTAATCACTGAAATGACGATTAGCGTCTACAACTCTACTATATGTTATTACTTTATATATTAAATTTGGTTCTTTGTTTCGTCGCGATGGCCGACCGATTCGTGTTAAGAATGAAGGATACAGCTAGACATAAACCCGGCGCGCCGTGAAGAGCTTAATAAAGCGTACGCTCGCCGCATCCGAACCATTAGACAGTCTCCGCACGCAAACCTGAACGCTAACCGTTTAAAAAAGTACTTTAAATTTTTCTACACCGTATAAAATGGTTAAGGATCGTTCACACTCCCCTCATTTAACGTAGACACGAGAGTTAACAATATTACAGCTAGCTTAATGTCACTTTCACTTCGTCGGGTTATTGAATTTGAACGCATCACTATAAATTATTCGAAGTAAAAAAACAAATGAAGATTACTGCCGGGACTAGAGAGTAAAACTTTAAGGGCACGATTACTACAACAAATTTAGAACAGGGATATTTAAACAAGAACCATTTAAAAAATACTGTTTCATTAGTGTGATTTCATCTTAACATGTAAAGTAATAGAAGTGAAGCGATAAAGCGGGTGTAGATTCAGCTGGTTGCGCTTGGCGGGACGTCTCGCCGGAGCCACGCGATGCGATGCGACACACATGGCTAGCTTCAATGCCAACAACCAAGTACACAATGTCCGTCAATCTGATATCAGTTACCAGCTGCTTTTTTTACAATTAAATGTTTTCGTGATTATGATGAAATAGGTCTAGGGTGCTAGGGCCTTTTTCACGCAATGGTAATGCATTGCTTCTTTATTAGAAATACAAAAAGAGTTACATTTAAAAGGGAGTTACATTTATAATGTAAAGTACATATATGGCAATATAATGTGAATTATTAGAATAAACTTATTTCACGTTTACAATTTTAGAAAGACATAAAATGACGGGCCAACACGTAGCATTACTAGTTAAATAAACAAAAAGTGCGTTGTCTGTGTTGATCGTGCGTTAGTTACAATTAACACGGGGCTCGGTGGCGGCGCGGCCGGACGTCGCTTGTTTACCGAAACCTACGCGCAGTGGGCGTTGAAATCGTGGTCACTTTTTATATCTAAACACGGTGTCTTCATAAAAACTTCTAATCCAAATAACTTCAAAATAAACGCAACGGTTGCCAGACCAGCCGCGAGGACGAGTAGCGTTTGCTCTTAAGTGGTAATTAAATTGTATCTAATTATAACTATGAGCCTCTCTAATGTTAACAAGTGGAGCTTTATTGGGTATCAAGCTTAATATTGAAGTAGATATGCGGTTGAATATCTCTATATGAGTCATTGTTGAAAGTCTGATAAATAAGTAAATAAATAAATATTAAATAACCGTGACAAGTAAAATTTCGTTGCATTCCGTTCTTTACTTTTATAGTTAATCCTTTATCAAGATTTTTTTGATAACCTCTAGGAAATCTAGAGAAATCAATTATTTTTCTCCAGTCTCAATAATATACACACTAAGATATATACTGCTAACAACTCAGCGACAGACAAGGAGACTTCCGACAACGGGAGCAAGCTTCGCATACAAATTGGAGGAATTTCATTATAACTCTGTCGGACGAAGTCAAAGCTTTTGATAGATTCACTACAGATTTTTTTCTTTAATATATTCCACTGCCGGCCAGATGAAATCAATTGCACATTGCATTTTCACAAAATTAAATAAGGTTCAAAGTGTTCTTATGACGTAAATAAACTTGTTCTTTTTAACATTAGGCATTTGTAATATATCTCGACCCTTGTGGTGGATGTGATTGTTCAATCATTCTTTTGCGTCTAATCTATTTAAACCATTTATTTCAGCAGTTTAAAGTATGGGAGCGCCAGCATGGGGGTCGCGTGGTGGCGACCGGCCGCGGCTGTTGCGCATGACGCCGCTGCGCCACAGCTTCGCCGCGCCCGCCACACCGCCCGCGCCGCAGCCCCCGCCCCGTTCACACGATTACGCCTCCGATGCTGATACTAATAAGAAAGGTAGCATCCGCATTCGAAACCTTATACACTTCACTTATCATGTAACTGGTCTTATAACACATTTATTTAAATTTCAGAAGAAAGTTGGAATGCAAACCTATCGCAGCGATGGAGAAAGCTGCGTCGGCGTTGTTCGCGGCTGCGCCCCGGCTCCGGCAACCGCGAGCCGAGCCCCGTGCGTTGCTCCCCCTCCCCGCCGCGCCCGCCACCGCACTGCTCTCCTGCGCCGCCTGCCAAGCTCTCCTTTAGACACCGCGGCAAAGTCTACCCCTCCGCGTCCCTTCGCGTTACCAGTGGAGCCCCGGACTTACTAAGAGCTCTGGGAAAACTCGGAGGTGGCCTGCGGCGACGAGCGCTGTCAGCGCACGACGTGCTCGCTCCACCTCAGCAACAGCCGGCCACATTTTACGTGCCCAGTCCGACGACGGAGCGACAAGCTTCCTCACCATCTCCGCCAAGACAATCGGCAACCTTACGTCGGCGGTGCAGCTCTCCTAACGTGTACAGAGCTAATAAGGACGCGCCTCGCGATCGAGCTCCTCTTATTCACGACGACGAAAACCGAGACGTGGTCGATTACAGTTACGGCATGGACCGCAGAAGAAGCTGCAAAGACGTTCGGAGTAGACCGTACAGCGAGAACGTGGATTTAGATGTGCCTTGTAGGAACGGCTATAATCGTCTGACAGCTAATATGACGGACAGGCTGTGGGAAGAGCCGTACAGGTTGCCTCGGGTACAGGCGCGCCAGGAGCCAATGCAGCAGCTGCGCAGTGGTGTGGCCGAGCTGCGGGTGAGCGCCGCGCCTCGCACGCCACGCACGCCCCGCCCGCCGCCTGCTCCTCCGGCCGCAGCACAGAAACCGAGCAAGCGGCCGCCAGCGCCTGAACCACGAGACGCGCACACGTTTGAGGTATATATCGTATAAACTTTTTTTTATAATGAGTTAAATTTTTATGTTTCAAGTTTTTATTAACCATTGCATGTTAGAAGACTCAAAAATCCTGTTAATTTCCAGGTCCGATTCACAAAATCAGCTGGCGGCAAAGGGCTCGGGTTCAGTATAGTCGGCGGGCGCGACTCGCCGCGCGGCGACATGGGCATATTCGTCAAGACGATATTCAACAACGGACAGGCGGCTGAATCCGGTCTACTGCGGGAAGGTAAGCATATATACAACATTTACAACTATGTAAAATGAATAAGCGATCACAGGTAATGCGTTATCAATTAGAAGTTACATCAGTAATAACAGTATCGTTCGTATGGTGATAAGATAGGATATTGACAGGTGATTTAGAGGTTAGAATTTACTAATGTAGAAATATTCGTTTCCCCGTGAACGTAAACATTCCGGAGTGACGGTTTGACGGCAGCTGCATAGTTTATTGCAACTGCATCTAACGACTTTCGCCCACCTGCCCTTACGCCTTCACAATTTACTTTTTATTACCTAGCCTTTAAATTATTCTTTTTTTTTAAATAAAAATACTTCTTTACCTTGCTACTAAAGTATACCTTAATCTATAGGAGTCTATGGATAGAGACTGCGCATAGATTATTCAACATTCCAGTCACTTTTCTTATTACTTGTCAAAACGTTGCATCGACTTAACATTTTATTGGTCCTCAAAGAATAAAAAACGATTAATGTACCAGTCCTACAGGTTCATGTTGCATCTAATAATAATAAATTAAAATGATGACTTAGTAAACGTGTATTTTGTTCCCTTTTGCAGGAGATGAAATTCTATCAGTGAATGGTCGTGGAACAGCAGGGCTGACGCACGGTGAAGCTATTAGATTGTTCAAGGATGTCCGAGCGGGTCCGGTGCTGATTCGCGTCACAAGGCGAGCGCCAGTTCGCTGACTGCCCTGCGCCTGCTGCGGCGACACCTCGCCGCTCCAGGCGCCAGAACCTTCCAATTATTCTACTCTTTAACTCTCCGATAGATGTCGCTAATCAATCTGACAAAGTTTGACGTGGTTCCAAGGTTGACCGCTAGATGACGTAATCACATAATGGAAGAATAAATTTACAGTTTTGGTAAATTTGCCAAAGTGGTTAATATGTGGTATGGTTTGTTTTAAACTATTAATATTATTATTTAGTAACATTGACGAGTAATAATAACCAACCGTATCATTTGTATGATAATGTAATCTTGGCAAGCTATTTTTAGTGTTACAAAATTACTGACAACAAATAACAATTGTCTATGTACGCAGTTTTTTAAAAGAAGCTTTTTTAATTTCAAATTAATATGAAGTTTGAAATTTCCGTTTCAAAGCCGACCTCGTAAACCAGTCCATTACGAAACGAATATCTATTGCACAATAAAATAGTATATTAATTACTAGTGTCTACAATAAGAATTTGCTATTCGTTAGAAAGGTTATAAATAACACCCTAATTGAAACTATAATTTGTAACCTAATATCAGAAAACAACCAAAGACAATATAATGAAATATTTCAGTTCAACATTTTGTACATAATAGAATATGGAATATATATAGGCATATCTTATATGCATTATACATTGACGATTATCACCATTTGTCTAATATAAGAGGAGTGTTTATTCCGATGACGTCACTGTGTCCTGTGCAGTATAACCGTGGGTTTACACTGCCGAAAATTATCCGTATGGACGTTTGTATGGACTAGTTGATCATATAGTCCTCATATCGTTAATGCACGGGCCAATATGTTTAAAAAGAGATAAGTAAACTATTGACGTACAAAATGTAAATGAAGTTATAAAATATGTCACATATAGTCGTAAGAATCAAAAGGATTTTTAAAACCTTTTCTTGTAAGTATATAATCGTATTCTTATATAGGTACAGCTTTCCCAAAGCATATAAACACTACACAATTTGGATATAATTGTCTGTGATAAATGTATTCAAAGTTTTTTTGAATGTAACGAGCCTAGTGTTTAGATTATTAATTTATTTTTATACATAAAATCTAGATACACTAGTTTTGTTATCGCATGTACGTTGTATTAAATCTTATATGTAATGTTAACTAACGTAGAAGGTAGACATCGTGAAATGCTTTACTTTTATATAGATATATAAAAGCGATGTAAAACTAAGTATATTTATGATAACTTAATTAGAATTATGTGCTTCTAACTAATCTACCAAATAAAGTTTTACAATGTCAATGTATTTTTATTTAAATACTAATTCGTATTCTTTTCATATAAAACGATTTAAGGTAACAAATAGATACATTTATTCGATTAATTAATCAAACTGGCATTTCTTTTTCGTTGATATCTATGGATGGATCGTGGCGTCATGATATCAACAATAAAAATAATTGTAATTTTTCTTTATTTCATATTTTGATATTTATATTATTTATTTTTAATATTAGATAAAGTAAAATTATAAACTCCTTCTTAAATTCTTCAAATACGTTTCAAAATTAAGAAAAATTCACAATTCGTTCTTTCAGAGAATGCACGAATCTAGTTTGAACGGATAAAAGAAATGTGCAGTCTATGATTACATTTCATAAAACTTGAACATTATGAATGCTAGAAACAATTTTCAAAGTAGTTCTTAGCTCATCAAATCAAAACTTCGAGAGAGCGAAAGTTTTAATTTAATTAGATAAAAGTTTTGATTGCATTACATTTAGTTTGTAGCTAGCTTTTAAAACTGCAAGTTCCTCGCGAAAGTTACCTTAATAATTACTGCTACTGCGAATATAAAATAACGACTACCTTTAAATTAATACATCAAAAATATGTACTTGAAAAATAATTTCGAGATATATAAAAAAAACTGAAGTAAATTCGATTTCATTATCATCGTACTTCCGAAGACATTAAAGAATGTTTATGCATTAATTTGTGCCAATATTTTTTTTAAACTGTACTCGGTTTTCACTTTCGAATAAATAAAAATCATTATTTAGTTTTTAAACAAGTCATGAAAGAATTAATATAGCCTGCGGCTTTAATAAAAAAAGTCCTTAACATCAATACCAATTATTTCTTTAAAAGTATCGGCAACCATTTCGTTTATTTCCATAATTTTAATTTCAGTGCTTTTATTTAGCGCAACAACCTTATATTCATTTTTGCCATATTTGTCAGTTTACTGCGGCACGAACACCGTTAGTTGAGTTCATAACATTACTAAATTTACTAAACCTCACTTACAAGTGTTTAAAAATACAGTATTCCTTAACTGTATCTTAACAAAAACTCTTTCATTTATAATTTATGTTCTGTTAATACATTTTAATAACGAGATTACAATATACATATAATTGAGACGTAAATGAAATAAGTATGACACATGCGTTCAAAAATCGTATTTTTGTTTTTCTCGTATTGTCTCTCAACTAATTCTATTTAGATATTTTTGCAAGATAAGATGATATCTTTAATGTAACAGTTTTTATTAAATATTCTCCAATTTCCACGGATACTTAAAGTGGTGCAGTAAGTTGTGCAGAGAACCTGCATTATGTCTGCAGCAAACTGTATTGGAAAACACGTATTTAAATCATTTGTATAAATTGTATATTGACTCTGTTAATATTAAATTTTATACAATTCTTTTATGTTTGTCTTTATAGGGGTGGGCAGAAATGACTAACTTGTTATCAACAATATTTTGAAATTACACGGCGGGAAGTCGTCGGATTCGGAAGAAGGATTGCATACTGTGTAAGACATTGGGGAAGGGCTATGTCCAGCAGTGGGCAGGCTGATGATATTGAAACTGAACTGTACATGACAGGATGTGTTATTTTCATGGTTTGTAAATTTTAAATTAAACTTGACACAATCTAAGTTCTAAAAGAAACAAAAATAGAAAATAATTCATGTTTATTAACGATACAAGAATATAATTTTCATTATTCATCAATATTAATATACGTTGTTATATTTTTGAAGTAATCAATACAAAATAAGTACTAAATATGTATTGTATGAGATTGTAACAATAAAAAAAAAATGATAATATATACAATCATATGTAAAGCAAGTTACGAACTAAGTTAGTGGTAAGATACGGCTCGGGTACATGGATGTAAATGGCAAGTGATCTGAAGCTATGCTCGAATTACATAAATGATTATTTACTTAATAAATTGAAGCAACGTTATATATTAATGTGCACACTTACATTGACTGGGTTACAAAGCACGTAAGTTACAATGCTCTTAAAATAAATGACATTATTTAACTCGTTGTAGTACCAAATGAAAATCAAATTGTAAATGATCTAAAAATGTTAGTAAAATATTTCTAGATATTTATTTCGAGATGGCACTCAACAATAGATATATACGACTTTCACTATTTCACCTTAGTTTAAGTACAAAGCCTAGTATTAAGAAATGTTTAACATCACAAAATTTCATTGTACAGACTAGTTTTAAATTAATCGAATTAATAAATAAACAATTTAACAAATATAATGGGATACAGTCTTAAAAAGGTCTTACGTAAGAAAATATTTTTATTTCATGTTAGGATTATATGTAAGTAAAGTTACACACCTTCAGATTTAACTGTACGTGTATAAGTTTGCAAACAATACAGTTAAAATTTACGTGTGTAGACATTTTAACTGTCGCGTAAACTACAGTTTACGGTTTTACTTACGCTTGTAAATTTTAATTGTTCAGTTCGACTGTTCAGTTAATACTAAAAGTGTGTAACGGAATAAAGTGTAATATCTATTTACAAAAATCTAAACAATACTGACTAATTCATGTAACAAGTTAACTCGTTGTTGCTTTCAATATCAAAATTACTGTCTTATCTTAATCTATTTTGTTTTATAAGTTTTATTGTTTTAAGAAAAAATGTAACAGTACAAATATGATATATATCAAAATCCTGCCTCTTTCAGGCATCATCACATTCATACGCCTTGGGCAACTGATCCAACCAATCTCCATTCAAAATAAACACCGTAGATAGGTCAACATACATTGGCGCTTGAATTTTTCGGTTTTAAATTTGCATACACGGACCGAACACCAATATAAGTTGAACTAATCTATACGTACTTATAACATCCAACAAACTGTTATACTAACATTAGGCTTTAGTACCCTTAGGGTTTCTTAGTACTAAGGCAACGGGGCCCGCGGGCAATGATTTCAAAGCAGCCCAAGCTTGGGTTCGTGTGAACGTCTCCATAGACTGCCCGCCAGCGGAGAGTAGTTCTGCACCGACTAGAATACGACCGCTCTGAGCAGCCGCGCCACCTACAAATTGAAAATAAAATTTGTACAACTATTTTTAACTATACAATACTAATATCACGTGATTTATGGTTTCAAAAATTTGTACAAAAAATAACTTTGCTTTTCTATTTTAAATGATTAAATCATAGTTGCACATGTATTTTAAAGAGCAAGCATAATTAATAAACTTAAAGTTATACCTGCAAACAGTTTTTTGATGGTCAATGGCCGGTCTCCGTGCGGCGAGTCCCGACCACCATCCAAGCCGAAACCGAGTCCAGTTCCACCGCCGGCCTTCTCTAGAGTTATGGTTACAACATCACTGGAGCTATTGTCTTCTTTCATAGTTACTTCGTCTCTCTGCTGACGAATCTTCGACTCCGCTGTTAATGCCAGAATATTTAATTAAGAACTATTTAAATTGTGAACTGTTTTATTTATCTATGTGGAACTTCATGCTGTACCTTTTTCAGAGCCGCATCCCATTACACTGTCGTTAGCTACGGTTTCATTCTCAACTTCAATAACTACTTCTGAACGTTGTTCCTGCGAACGAAATTGTAAATTAGCTAACATTCTAAGAATTATATATTTTTCTCGCTTCAATGTAATAACAATTATGGTAATTTTAAGTAATGTGTAAATTACCTTAAGAATTGTGACTGACTGCGCATGCGTGAGACCCATCATAGTACAACCATTGATAGCTTTAATTTTTGCTCCTCTCTTCAGACCCGCTTTTGCTGCTACACTATCAGCTAATACTCGATGTACCTATAAAGATCGAAATTCATTATTAGCATTTTGAAGTAGTCACGGCGAAAATGTCAGATGGATTAGGAAATTAAACAGTTTCATTTCAATCTGCATCTCCTTTTGTCATGACTCCTTGAATCTCACAAACTTACAAATTATCATGTGTCAATTAAACTGGAAACATCTAAAATAACACTTTTTTAATGATATAATACTAACCGTAACATCTTTCGCTTCGCAATCCGTGCCCCCAGCCAGTATCACTCCTACACCTGAACCGATTGCTTTCTTCAGCTTAATGATAGATATTGATGTCTTGGGCTGTTCATTAGGTTTGCTATCTATTTTGTTGCCATTCACTTCTTTTTTGTTATTAACAGTTTTATCAGATTTTTCATAAGACAATAAAGGCTTCACATTATCGACAACGTCAATATTGTTAGTAACAGTTTTCTTTGAGATAACAGTTTCTGTATCTTTCTTTTTTTGAGCTTCATTGTTTCTTTGCACTGTCTGAGTGTATGTGGCCAGGTTATTTGATTTATTTTCATTACAGTAATCCGACGTCGCCTTCTTAGACTCTTGGACACTTTTTTCTTTGCTAAGTTTAGATACCTCCTCAATTTTTGAAGGTTCATAGCTGTTTTCGTTTTGTTTATTTTTGTTAGAAATACTTGAGTTGCGTTTCAATCTCGAAGCTTTGTACTCAGTTTTTCTGTTTCGGGCGTGAGTATCGTCGTCGGTGTCAGAATCGGATTCCGCGATTACCTTGTTACGTCGTCTGGTCTCGCCTTTATTCGTTATAGCACTCACCGAAGACGTGAGTGTAGAAAGACGTTCAGACGATTTAAGTGTAGGACTAGGAGATCTGTTGTAAGACTCATGTGAGAATTTGGTTTCAACAACGGGTGATTTTAGATTTATATCTCTTCCGCTCCTGCATTTTGCTGAAGCCAAAATATTTCTTCTGTTTATAGTATCTACGTTATAGACTTTTGAAACCTTTCTCTTGTCTGAGTCAGCAACAGAACTCTCGAGCGAACTGCAGCTCGCTTGTGATCCAGAAGTAGCGGCAGATCCTGCCGAAGAACTGAGAGATATGTTAGTGTCTGAGGATACAGAACGGCAAACTTTGCGTTTGACAAATTCCTCGCAATTCTTCTCTGTGTTAGAAGATTTAGAAGGAATTTCCGACTTAACGAGGGAGTAAGATGTGTAGTGTGAAATTCTCGGGGAAAGGCGAGAGCTATCCGATTCTATAGCTTCAATATGGTGCATCGGCGAGGACGCTGACGACCGATAACTGGACTGCGCTGAACTCAATGCAGACTCATTGTCACTATCTACAATTTCTGTTGTAGTGCATATTTTAATTTCCACATTCTTGTACTCACGAATATCGCCTAAAGCGTTTTTGTAGTCTTTGATAGGTGATTGCAATAGGCCACCCGATTCCAATGTACTTCTAATTGATTTTGCAAAGCTTGGCTTATTATAAGTCTTATTTTGAACGTCGATTCTCTCTATTAATTTCCTTTCTGGAGTAGATTCCTTGGAAAGTGATGAAGGACTATATACTTGCAAGGATTTTCTTTTGAAAGCAGGCGAGTATTTAGGTATATTGTTTGGCAAGAAATTAGTTTTCCATTTGTTTTCGTTTACACTTAACGATCTGGTCATTGTCAAGTTGTCTTTTTTATACGTGTCATTTTGATTGTATTTTAAAATGAACGGTTTAGAGATGGAATCTTTTACTTTTATTTCAGGTAGGTCAACAATCGGGGAGTGAACTTCAGGGATTACAAGTCCGCGAAGTTTCGACAACGATTTTTTTCTTTGTTCAATAATATGTTCTAACTTGTGAGCGGTTACATTTTTGTTGCTAGTATCGTCACTCACACTTCGACTGTGGTACACACTACGACTGAATGATGCATCAACAGAAGACGGCAAAGTCGTTGTACTGCCGTAGAACAGGGGCATTTTTGTAAGCTCGGAATGTGAGAATCGGCTATTTTTAACTTCCGTATTACTTATTTCGAGTGCTCCAAGCACTTCTGGCCGATCTGTATGTCGTTTATACGATCTCGGCGTATCATCTAAATTATCTGTAGACTTCGTCAAACGTCTGTCTAATGTAGACACATCAGAAAAACTGCTTGAGTACGAAGGTGTATTTGTTCTTAATGTTGACTTCGTTCTAACTGGTAGTGTTCCACACTTATCTAGACGATCCGAGGAAGTTGCTAGATCATTAGAGAACATGGCAATTTTATCTTTAACGCTAGCTTCGCTTCGGGCATCTTGCGTTCGTGACAAATATGATAATCTTGGACGGGTTGTTCCAGTATACAGGGCCGGTGGAAGTCGAGGTGGCAGCCTTGTTGGTAAATCTGGAGCCTTGTCTACCACATCAGATGGTGTCTCTACCCCGTCTGGAGGTTGCCGGGGACAAGTAGGAAGGGGTGTCTCATCGTTTGAAAGACTTTTATCCTCTGGATCACTCTTGTGGATGCGATCTGCAAAAGAAAATCATAGATGTAAGCAAAACAACGAAAATGTGTCAATCATTAATGTTACCATAAAGCGAAATTCAACCGTAATTTATAATAAAACTTTTTACTTTGAATCACGTTTTCTCTACATTAACTTAAACTATATCAAACATGTTCTCCCGTAAGCGCAATCTCCTTTAAAAGGGGTACAAAGTTTCTACTCCACGTTTTGATATAATGATGATAAATATATCACCGCATTCATTTCTTATGAATTAAAAAAAAATACTAGAATTGCATTATTCGGTTATTATTTAAATCACAAGCACTTGGTACTAATAGTGACTTTGTTAAGTTCAGTAATTTCTCATGCTAACAATGAAATCACCAGTTCAAATTAAACTTATTACTAGCATGACGTGCATCACTTCCTGTTTCCTCCATCAGTTCGCCGCTATGATAAGAGAATGATTATCACTTTTATCAATTTTGAGGTTATAATTAAATTACAAAGCGTGCGTATAACGATGATTTGAATCTAAGTTGCACGCTCGCACCAACAGAATGATTCGAATACTTCACACTGGACACATTGTTTGCGTAATTATTGTCGATATAAAACGCAGTATAACAAATCACAAGTTTCCTATTACAGTTGACCAGTATTAGCCAACGTGATGCGTCATCTATTTTGTCATACATTATTAGTCACAAAGTTTAATTAAACGATTTCATTGACTACAAACTAAGATAATAAAGTAACCCTCCTCGTTAAACTGGTTAAACATGTCCGTCAATATAGATGATAATTAGCAAGAATTAATCGAGCCAAAAATCTAAGGCTTCCGTACGTACATTTCGAATTAATTACCATTAAAATAATATTATACGACCTTGGAATGATACGACGTTTGTTACTATTTCAATTTAGTTTTACCTTCTTTTTCTTCTTCTATTGGATGTAAGTAACGAGAATGACGCACTTTAACAATACTGTATGTTTTCGTATCCAGCACTATAATTTGTTTCGTGTACATATTTTTTTAATGAATTACAGAAACTAGTGTCCGGCGCGACTATACTGTAATAAAACATATCTCTATAGAATGAATATCTGTTCCGTAGTATACGGCACACTTCAGTGTATTTGCACAGCTGTCGAATTCTGAAATTCAACATTGTTCTTACAATTTTCAAATAATTCAGCGAACCGGTATGCGGCCAAATTGAAGCGGAGGCATTGAACTAATTTATTCAGTTGTATAATAATTATGACAAAAGAATATTTCGCTTACGTTTAATTTTACCGACATTAAAATCTAGGTCAGTTAGGTATTCTTATTTAACGATGTTTTATAACAATATAGTGGCACTCACAAGGAACCTCCAGGAGTACTCGAGGTTAGTATACTGTTAAAAAGCTCAGGTTGAGCGCACTCGACGCTTCGCCAACTTAAAAACACCGTGAAGCTATGGATAAATCTACGGCGCAATCAGTTAAGGTATACGTAATTACGTCATAAATCACACCTTGCAATATGGAACTCTATTTTTTGTAAGGCGATATGAAGCTTGTTCGAGGTTTGAGTTACCAAGTGTTAAATTCTTTCAAAAGTTATTACAATTCTTGTTCATTATACTACTTATAAAACGGCTTAACTCACGTGCAACTCGGTGTCAGTACCGACTAGTTTCTAGTTTATAGTGAAATGGCCCACGAAAGTTTTAATAGTTTAAATTCTTGTTCAGTCTCTTATATTATTTTTGTCATATTTAACACATAATAAAAATGGGCTATGCCTCAGAAGGTTATGGGGCACAGTGGGAATAAGAATTTCATTTATTTGTTCTTCTAATGTGTCTCTTCATAGTTAACTAAATATATTTTAAATACGTTAAATACCAAAAGTAAATCTAAGATTGAAAAACTAATGATAAAGGTATTATTAATTTCCTGTTTCATAACGAACAATAAAACTCCTTTTAATATTCGCTTCCGGCGTGAGATCAAAAAAACACGAAAATCGTTATTTTATAAAGAAACTTTCTATTCTTTACATTATAATTATTATAATAACAATATAATAAGTTCAAATTTAGCATAAACCTCGTAATAAACTGGCTCTAGATATTACAGATTTACATATTATCTTATTATTAGTGGATATTAATATAATTTTTAAAATTCTGCTTACGTCAATTATTTAATCATTTTTAATAATGAAATTATAATTCTGATGTAACAACCAAAAATACGATGTAAAGCATTAAAATTGTGGATTTTTCTAAGAGAAGTAATAATATGAATTTTTATTTTAAATGCGGTTTTCCTTATTAGATCGTGTTCTTATGTCATACACTTTTTACAAATTCCTTATTTGATATACGAACCGTGGAGCGACATAGAGCGCCTGGGCAGTTTCCGTGTATCCAACATTGTGGGAGCTTAGGCGATAGATCCCAACGTGATTGTCATGTGCACCAATTAATAACACAACACTTTCATTTATCAAACTCGTTTTCGGTTCCTTTTCATTCATAAAGCATTTACTTTCATCACGTCTTCGAGAAAAATGTACAAAAACAATGATACAAGCGCACCGTGAGAACAAAAGTCGATTCGGTTTATTTATTCGGCGCCGGTATGATGTCACAGAGAGCGAGGCGAGCGGATCGAGTCGTGGAATCGCTACGTTACGATTAACGACTGAAATAACTGTTATTTAACATGGGGTAGGTGGTGCGCGCGCGCACGGTGACGGCGGAGCGGCGACGCGAGCGCGGGTCCGCCGCGGCGGGGCTCGGTGCACTGAGTCGCCGCCGCGCCGCCGCCGCCGCCGCCGACTTGCAGAATTTTGCAGCGTCGCCGCCCTTGACGGGGGCGTTGCTCTCGCCAGGGACGGACCGCGCGGCGCACGCGACTCCCCCGCGTCCCGCGCCCCTCTCGTCCCTCGAATCCCTCTCTTGCCTCGCATCCCTCGCCTTACCTCGGACCTTGTCCTCGACAAAGACCTGAGCTTTACGGCCTCAACGTTTTGTCATATTTAGTCATTATGTACAACCGATAAACGATTAGTAAAGCTAATATATAAAATATGTGAGCATTACACAAAGACAAACGACAACACAAAGACTGTGACCAATTATAAACTATGTAGACATAGTATTAGGTATTAGAATACCAACAAGCATCTCACATAACACCTATATGAAATTTCAACTTAGCATGTGTCTTTCCCAATTAAAATTCAGTACACATATAAATGTTATATGCCTTTTTTAATTTTCAGAGTATATTTTGCTTCAAATACATTTAGTATTACATCATTCTCAATGATTTGTTTATTTTAATGGATTCAATAATAAATGAATAAGTATTGCAGAAAGGACGTAAATGTCAAGCTTCGAACAGGTTATCTCATAAATAAAAGGTTGAAGTTAAAAGCTTCTTTCTTATTATTAAGTAAGCTCTTTTAAACCATTCTATTTATTTAAGTTTGTAATATTTGATATCGATATATTAATAAATGTCTAAATAAAAAAAAAACATTTTTTTTTCATTATCATTTCAAATAGCATTTAAAGTAAGTTCCGTTCCATTCATAGAAAAATGTTTGGAAATTAATCTGTTGAAAAAAAAATTGCATATAGCATTATTTTCCATTTCACTAACGTTATTTTTTCCTTTAAAACGCGTATCACCTGTAGAACTTTGTGACTTTTTTGTTACTTTTGGCTCTAATTTAGATCGCAAGAAAAAAAAATCTGTCTAATTATTTCAAATTATTTTTAAATTTTAATTAACATAACTTTCGACGTCGAACTGTCTGTGGTATTATGGTAACTTAACAAAACTTATATAAGAGCTTGTGATGTAGTGTTATAAACAAATGACAATCTATATTTAAATCGATTCAATACGACCAGCATGACAGGTGTTAATGTAGTCAATAAATTATTGATAAAACTGCCAGTATTTGGCCAGTGTCCGTATATGTCAGGGTCGTGCCTACTCCCTTTGTTGCGCTCTACTTCCGCTACTACATTCTCAAGCTAATCACTGAAGCGGAATTAGTGAACGCAACTCCTATGTAACTCATATCAACTCCAAGGGCATTTGTACCTGACCCTATTAGAATAAATCTGAATTAGTCTTCAAGTGTATTAGTACTTAATAGCCTAATAATATAAGTAGAAGACTTTGGTAAGTGAACATTAATGACGGGACAAGGGATAAGTTCCACTTCATTATTTTTGGTTAAAGAAATTTGAAATTAGAAGTCACAAATATTCACAACTCCACAAAGATGTATACTCCGAAGAGACTTCAGGAGAATGCCAACATAATAATAACAGAGGTCCTATAGACGAGCTATATCTTATAAATTAGTGATGGTGATTACAAAAAGATAGGTTAAAAAAGCAAGGCTACAGGGATCTCTGGCGCGCTTTCTTTCGCATCGGAGGTATGAGAAAAGCTAGCGAGGAATGCACCGGGTGACGTGGCGGTCGTGCAGGCTGGAATGCGCGCGCGCCCGCGCCCGCCCGCGCCCTCCTGCACCCGCGCAATCCGGACGCTGCCTTCAAACCGCACCGACGTGTTTGCGGACTTGTTTGCACATTTTTTTTACATTCCCTACGTTTTATTAAACACTTTTATATGTTCAATTTATGATTCTAGTCTAGCGGGGAGCTTAAAGCTAATCCCGACAGACGGCCGACTTGCTCTCGCCAGGTTTACTGGCGGAGGATTACCGCTTCACGTCTATTTTTGTAGCTTGAGTTTCAATTTGTTATTTGTTAAAATTTATGTTAGCCATTTATGTTATTTGACTTGATTGATGAATATAAAATTAAAATAAGTTATATTGACAGGTTCAAGGTAACAAATATAGTAAGAGATAAAAAAGTTTTAAACTAAACGTATGTTTGTAACCCAAACAACAATATCATATTGAAAATATCACAAACCAAGAACGAAGCCATGAAACGGATAACTGAAAGAAAGTGTAATCGATTTCACTTTCAAAACTAAATTAACTTTCTCCAGCGACACGTCTTACGTAATTATAAGATAAAGCATTCAAAACAACCGCTTTGTATGTAAAGGTCAAAATTATTGCACTTCAATAGATCACATTTTGAACATTAACCTAGTATCGAATAGAGAGCAGAATGTTTTTATTTAAAACTGTCACGAGCGACGAAATAAAAAAAAACTAATAGTCTATGCCAAAATTCATCGAAATCTCGCGGCCGTTTTGAAGATACGTTTTAACAAATATCCATTCAAACATCCAAACTTTCGTATTTATGTTATTATTAAGATTATTAAAAACTCGTTATGTTTAAAAGGTTGTATTTGATCAAGGCTTATGTAAGATGTGCACGTCCGCATGCAGCCAGTTAAACACTTTTTGTTTGAAAGGCACAGCATATGGTGAATGGTGGAGGTACAACATACATATAACATAACATCAAACAAAGTGCTCCTGCGGCATGCGGGCCGACTGAAGCCGGACGCCCTGGAATTCACCAAACCATATTATGCCGAACATCACAAACTCCTTTGTTTCAATTCCGTTGAAATTGCAACCTTAGGGTGTGAGAGATTAGATTGAAATTGCCAAGGCAATCACTATGTTCAGATTTAAAGCGCTTTTTGTTAGGACTTCAAGGAAATACCGCGACTTCAATTTCAAACAGTAGCCGGATAAGTTGTTTTAGCTCATCGAAATGTTCGTCCGTCTTGCGTTTTCGTCTCACTTGAATTACAGTTTTTATCCGAATGGAAATACTTTCGCGAATATGAAATTATAATTCACTTCATTTCTTTGTTTCATTCAATTACAACTTAAAAATAAATTAAGCTACCAATTCGATGTTGTTTTAAGTTTGTAATTCGCGAATACGACTATTTGGAAATAACTTAAATTAAGTCTTGATTAAGTAATGAAATGCGTCTTATTATATAAAACACAAATTAGACAAATATGGTGAAGTTTAGAAAAAATCGCAAAATTTTGGCAACAAGGTTATTGTAATATAAAAAAAATAGGTTGAAGCTTGAATAGTTGCTCGCATTTCTACAAAGAAGTTTGTATACTATAAAGGGGAACACCTCATACCTTTATAGATCCAAAATAGAAAATTAATGTTTCCCTAGACAGATACTACTAAAGTATACTTGTAGAATACAGACTTGAATATTAATATACGTTCGATATAAATGCACCAGGTCAGATTCAAAGCTGCATTACGACATTCGCAAAGAATGAACAGGTGTGACGGCGGGGCTCCGGCCCGCGGCGGCCTGCGCCCGCGCAAGGTGCACTTTCTCAAATCCAAGCCAGCAAGGATTCATAAACTTATGTATACGAGCTCCGGTGGAATGCAATAAAAATAAAGTTTCTCTAACAAAACCACGTAACCTATCGACGAATTTACATACCTCTGCATAATTTCGCAATACTTCTATAATCGACATTCAAAACGAGTTCTTCTAGCGTATAAACGATGTGGGGCTGTCTCTTTAGTACTTTGCTCTATATTATTACGATCGGCTAATAAAACAGCTATAACTTAATGATTTAAAATACGAACAGCAAAACAAAAGAAGCATCTTTTTCAAACTCAATTGAAAATTCTTATGTCAATTGTTTTCTTACAAAATTTCCAATAATCTGAATCTCGCGAAATTTAAGTTTCGTTT
Source organism: Papilio gigon (assembly GCA_027563995.1). Classification (NCBI taxonomy): domain Eukaryota; kingdom Metazoa; phylum Arthropoda; class Insecta; order Lepidoptera; family Papilionidae; genus Papilio; species Papilio gigon. The sequence continues at coordinate 4,628,105 of JAODUI010000012.1, forward strand.
CGCCTTGCGAGACAATACCGAAGCATATTTAAACGTATTGCCAAGCGTGTTGAGATTGTGCTCAATGATTCATCGTATGAACCGTCTAAAGAATGTCATTGATACCTTCCAACCAGGTTTCCCTTTGGGCACTCCGAAATTGGAAGAAGATAATAACTGCTCGGTTATAACGGCTTTATTTTTATCACGAACAAGAAACTTTCCTCGGTGATGTTAAAAATAAAATTGTCAGCAAAATACTTGATAAGTTACGTAGCTGGCAATTATTCTATATTTATCCAAAATCCTTTTTGTGTTCAAAAATAATCGAATAAACACTTATCTAACACGTGTTCAGCAAGTATGTTGTGGAGGAAAAATTAATTTTGTCACTGAAATAATTTACAGGAAAAAATTTACTACTTCAGTAACTTCTAGCATCAAAGTTCTTTAATAATTTGTATAGTGCCTACTTCAGCGTAAATAAAAACATATAAATATCAAAGTTGTAACTATACCTTCCCAAAAGCTTCTTTCGAACGAAGATTTTCGAGTTTTAGTTTCATCTTTCTTTACGCTTTTCCTGAAACAAAAAAAAAACAAAATCAACTTTGACTCATTTGCAAATTAAAAGAATAAAGACCAATGCAACACCCATCGATTAGTTATATCGTAAAAAAGTAAACAAAAAGTTAAAATAGGTAACCGCAAAAGATAAAATACACCTGCCTATATAAAATAGCAACGTAAAACCAACAAATAATAATGTCAGATAAGATTTGATAACGTTCAGGAAGTAACAGCGATGGCGTCACGGCTACCGGAAGTAGTCGGTGTTAGTCAAGTCAGTAATATCCGCCCACCTATTCGATAGTTTGTCATTTGAAACAACAAACTAATGTGTGCTTTTTTACTATTACGTAACTAAGAAATTATTGTCTATACTATTTTTAAAGTACAACATCTATTTTTATTTCTTTTTTTTAGATTTATTTACTCAGGTTAACCAATAAAATGTGTTCTGCCACCTTCATACACATATTAACTTTTAACTACAGCATCAATATAATTTTTCTTACAGGTAAACACAACAGTCATCGGGCCAAAAGATAAAAACTAAACTGTATATAAAAAAACTCATATAAGTGAATGAAAAATATTTTTAGTTGTATATAATTATTTCCTAATTTACTATTCTCTTAGCCAATATAAACCCTAATAGTAAATTTGTAACGATTCTGTTAATCAAATTCCAACTCGAGAGTGGACAAGTAAAGTAATAAATTAACCTCTCAGCTATGTGATATCATTAAGTATATAGAAATACAAAAGGTTTGTTGTCCAACGCTCACGTTTATATTGTTACCGTCCCTATTTACTTTTCTTATCTTGTTTACGATTTAGGGAGCATTGAACTCAAAAGGCGACGTGGTGTAGGTGAACACTAAAGTCGTAAAGTGAGTCACGTTTTCAACACTATTTCAGTGAGGTAAGTCAACTTTAATTAAGACAAACAATAACTTAACCATTCGGTCATTTTATTTAACAATCACTCAGTAGTTTTCCTTAGTATTTTTTATGTAAATAAATCGTTATTTCATATACCTTATATTCTTCAAATTTCAAAATAGCTCTGAAAGTTACACTAGCAAACACAAAACGACAGATGTTCATGAGATGTTGAAAATGTATTCATAGTTCCCTATCGATTGCCGTTATAACAAACAAATCGAATCCCAAACATCCCCAGAGAGAACAAATACGGTCTGACCATACAAAGTTTCGTTGCGATGCGGGAATCGAACCGACGACCCGGATACTTCGAGCGCTGGGCAATCTGGGTCGACGAATGTTTGCAATGCTCGCTCAAAGTCCGCGGCGGCCGTGGAGAATTGAACACGAGATCGTTGAACTGACTAACTACCTAACATCTATTGCCAAACAAGAGTTTACAATTTTTCCGTGAAGTCATCGTAATTGATAGTAACCTACATACGCACATTGCGAATACCACTACTGCGAAACATTCGACCAGTAATCGATTCCACACATTTAATTATTGAAATACACGTGCTTCCGTTCGAATACTCAAACGTCGGTAACATGCCTTTTTTTTCATATGTTTTCCAAATATGGTATTATTACAATTGCCTAGATCGCCACTAAATCATAAATGTATTAAATCCAAGTCGGTAAGATTGAAAAAAGTTGGCAATAAGGCGAAATAACCAATTCTTCTTATAAAGAATTTAATTCAAATTTGTTTATCTTTAAAATATATGAGGTATTGTAATGATAACTTTCTAAATATGCATTTCGTTAGATCTATAGATGCACCGTCAATAAGTAGAATTCGTAACCGTAAACTAAGCCGTATCCATTTAAAGTAACTTCAACCTTTATTTGATTTGTCGGTCATGCGGGAACCTAGATCTACCCGGCAAATCAAATGAACGTCGAAACAGAACGTTTGTTGAGAAATGTCAGTGAAGAATTCAAATAGTTTATCTATTCGATATCTGTTCAACAATTGCGACGTCCATAACGTTGCTTAATTGATTATCTTGTTGCTAAATCACAATTTACCAGACTCGCCCGTGAAAAACGGATTCGATGATTCACCTTTTTCAATTATCACAGTAACTAGTCAGTAATTTGGTTGTTTCATAGTTTAAATGATAATAATTACAATAATAATAAAGAGATTGTGATTTTTTTTTTATACGAGAAGGGGGCAAACAAGCTGTGGGATCACAAGAGTGATTATCGACCCCCATGGACACCGACAATACCAGAGGAACCACAGATACGTTGCCGGGCTTTGAGATAGAGGTACAGAGAGGATAGAAATGAATTTTAAAATACTGTTCATTGCTTACATTTCGACTAAGCATATTTAGCATCTACCATAAATTGCCACTGAAATAATTATCTTGGTAGCTCCAAAAACAGAATAATTATTTCAATCTCAAATAAAAAGTTAAATGCATTTAAGTGATATAAATTTTAAATATTTTATTTTAACGCGCAGACTTCAAATAAGATCAAGAACGGGTTGTCGAGCTTCATTTAGTAAATGTCACGGTCCACACAAACAGCTAATGACTAGATTCCGAATGTTATTGACATTCCAACGAAGCCTGAATTCTTATTTATCTACTTCAAATGTATAACGTCGAGACACGGCTGTCTAATGTCTGTGTATTTTTTTGGAACACGTGTAATTTATTGGTCTATACTTTCTTTATGAGTTCTAATTACTATCGCGAAGTGTTTCAGTAGGTTACAATAAATGCCTCCTATCACGTTACAATATAAATGATTTAATAACACGTCTATCTAGTGCAAGTATTTATTAAAAAAAAAACTATCCTAATGCTATTATTAACATGGTCATGATTAAACTCATTTTTCAAAAGTTTTAGAACATAGAAAGTTTAAAGCGATTTTAGCTAAATTGATATATATAAAACACTGAAATGTTATCGGAAATTTAAACAGCTGAGTCGTCGTATATAATAAGAAATAGTTCAAGTAATCGAAAATATTAAAGCTGTGTGTTTTTTTAATAGCTTTAGTCTGATGCCTTCTGTGTAGAATATAGGATATCGAATATATCAATATAGCGGGTACACCATTACATGAACAAGTAAGAAGTGCACAGTAAACCACAGCTAGAGCCTTGCATTTAATTTGTAACCGGAGACCTCGCGAGCTCGCAATCAACGAACTCCTTTTATGAACCAAAGCCGTGAGTCGTAACAAAAATACAAAAACAAAATATTATCCTTTCATTCCGTGACTTTTGTACAAATAACATTTCCTTGTTTAAATATCAAGTAATATGTTTCACTTTATATTCGCTTACTTATCGCTAAGGAAAACTTGCGAACAAAGAGGTCAGCGTAACTCTGTGTTATGTGTAGTCTGCATTCCTCGCCATCGCAAAGCGCGTTGCCTAATCGCTGCAGCCGCGACATGCAAATTTTATTAATGCCATAATAAGCTAAAGTGATTTTCAACGAATTATGCCTTTTATGGGTAAGGTATTGCAATAGAGAATGCTGTAGAATAATAAGGATAAATAAAATGCAATCGAGTTGCCGCGAAAGTCGCCATGTTGGATCGGGGCCTAACCTAGGTTAACCGCGTCGTGACTCCTCGCCCCCCGTCCCGTGTGCCCGCCCGCGCCCCCGCCGCCGCTCACGGGAAACCTTCACGCTTGTGTTCGGTTACATCGTACCCGATTACAAAATCCGTTTCAACAAACTACACTTCCCAACTCAATAAATCCGAACGTAATTCAACATTACGAATAAACTTTGTAAATGGGATTTCGATTAACGATAAATTCGTACGATTTCACAAAATTTACATCTTTGTAAGATATATCTTGAACATATCAAGATGTAACCTAACTGATATTTAAAAGAAATTAATTGGTTCAAACTTTAACTGACATCGGAGCCTTCATAGTACATATAGAGTTAGAAGTTACATAAAAGCTCTTCGCTGTTACGTTTGCAACTGCACTATTTAACTACTAACAACTTCCTTAAAGATAAGCTTTGTACAGACTGCACTATTTGTTACAATCACACACAAATTGACACATCATGTGACATTTATGACTTTCAGATATTTTTAAATTTCCTTATATTTTGTGAATGTATGCATGATAGATTTTAACAGGCGTATTGGTGTCTTGTGGTGTAAGGTAGTTTGAGGTGGGCGTTATATAATGACGCTTAAATTGTTTCCGCATTGCAGTATCAGGCGATAGCTCACGCCGAGACTGTCCTGCGGAATGTGGGAATTATGTTTGTATACACAAGTACAGACACGATCACAAGCCACTACATAAATTCCGAGCTTCTATATCTGCCCTGTTACTTTGTCACATAAACTCTTTACCACGGTGCCTATGAATATCAATTCTATGGTTTAGATAAAAAATAATGTCCATGTTGCCTTTTTGTAACCTTTGTTGTTCTTGATAGTGTTTAGTTCTTGTGACTTCAAATTAAGACGTCCCTATATTAGTTCCAGATGCAACTAATTGATATGAGTTATTGTTTGAATGGGGTATACTTCCTTAATGGTCAGCTTCCGATGAAACTTTGGTGTGTTGAGGATGCTACTTATAATACGAATAGATTGTTATAAATCTTGTACGTGTTACATTTTTATTTCTATTAAATTTCGCGTCTGATTGTATCTCAAGTTATGGTGTTTTACAAATGTCTGCACATTACCATATTATCGTATTAATACCAGCAAAAACTATTTGTTAATCAGATTTGTTGATTTTATGTCGACATGTTAAATATTAATACGCTGCCCGCTTTAGTTTATTCAGTTTTTGTTCGTCGAAATAATCTTGCTATTAATATCGATTCGAAAAACGGGTTCCGATAATCTGACGTGCACGTTTATATCTTGACAGCGTTGGTCGTGAACGTACAAACACAACCTTCCCTATTAGTGCATAGTGAGCTATAAATAGTTACTTTATTGAATATATGGGTTTATGTGTGGACTGACAATCATGAAACAGGACGATTTTTTTTTCCTTTTTACACGCTCGACTTCTTCCCACCGACGAGAAATGCAAGCTTATATCACATCTATAAATAACGCAATAAGCAGTTAAATAAAAATGAACAATGTAACTGCATGAAAATTCAGAAACGACAGTTATTGCATTAACTGAATTTACCTTTTTTTTTAAAAGAAAAAGTTTAATACGGATTGAAAAAAAGTAATCTTTTTGCGTTCCTTCGGATATGTGAGAGGAAGACGTCGAATTCCTGCGGTACAAAACGATGAGGGAACGATTAAAGAATGTTTACAAGATGTCGGGCGAAATTAATTTTAAAAATCGTAATTGTTTATTTTAAAGACGGGTCTCGGTCTGGCTTGACAATGCTGAAATTATTTACATTTCAATAAAACGCTGATTGAAAAAAAAATACATGTCAGAGAAAGCTCTTAATAACTACCTAAATAAGATACAACTCATGTAGTTAATGAGTGAATTATTATGTAATAATGATTACCTTATCTTATTTGTAAAGGGATATTAAAGCTAGCAAATGAACTTTACTTAACTTCTCAAAACATTTTATTCCTAGCATCATGCTATTTTATGATGAAAAAAAAAACTTGTATAAAACAGAGATTTGTTGCTATTCCACTAGCATAAAGATTACCTATAATTGATAGATATAAAAAAGCGAAAAAAAATGGAAAGAATGGCGCAAGATAAAATGATAATTGGTTACAATGTACGCACAATAAATCGTCGATAGTTTCATACGTAGACTCGTTAAAACAATGTTGTTCTCGATCGTTAAAAACAACGAGGTAATAAAATATCGGAGGCTGCGAGGGCGGCGAGGGGTGCGGGCGCGGGGCGTGGGGGGTCCCGTTAGAGACGCGACACTTCGCAGAACTGGCCGCATGAGCCTTGCAGCGCCCGTGGCGGCGACTTTCTTCCTTACATGTCTACAGGGTTGTCACCAATAAATACATAGGAATAAGCTCTATTTCATTCAAGAGACTAATGTAGAGGTAAAAGCGTTTGCAGATTATACTGTTCTGAGTACATCAAAATTCTGTTATACACTCTATTTTTAATTTGCATCTAATATCTCCGATACAACTGCCATATAGCATTATTAAAAATGTATTTACAACAGCTCCCTTTAGCAAAGTTTACAGTTTTATTTGCGTGATACAAAATTTTGTGGTTTTTATTCTCTTGATATGTAACCAATAGTTGTAAGCAATAAAGAGAGCGCCGCGCCGAGCCGCGCCGCGTCGCCCGGACATCCGTCACGCGCGGACTCGGACAGGAGTCGGTGCCCAAACTTTCTTTACATAACATTACATAATTAACTAATGTGTAGAAAGTTTTTAAGATCGTTCAAAAACTACATCTGATCAGATTTCTCTTTTAAATTAGGATTGTAATATATTAATTAAAACATCGATATTCTTTCTAATTACATTGTAAATGATTATTACGACTATGTATCTATATATATTCGTAATTATTATTCTTACGTGTGACTGAATTGATGATTCTAAAAGCATATAATAGACGTAAGTACTATTATTTACTTTATTTCATACTAAATCTATATTAATAAACCTCAATTAAACTACAATAACAACTCCACATTTTAGTTTTAATTGTGATTAGTTAATTAATGGCTACTAAAAGAACATAGCATAATAATTACATACATTTTATGCAAAGTTTTTTATATGTTAAATATTAGGAGATTTCTGTTGATTTACTAACATTTCTTGTAACCATTCTTGGTGAATTTCAAAAAGCTTTTATTAGGATATTATTGGATACGAACCCACGACCGCTAGATCAGTAGTTCGTATTTTTAACCATTAGACTATTGACACTTCAAAACGTAATATAAATATAGTAATTATAAATTAATTCACAATAAAAAAATCATGAGAAGTGACAACCCTATGTAAGTACATAACATTCTCTACCTCAGAGGAATGCTCTAAAGCAAAAACATATCACTCAGTGCACCTTATTTGAGAGCAACATGAACTTACCGATAAGTAATGATTAAATGCACTCAGTAACATGTGGAGTTAAGCAATGCTCCTAATAAAAAATGTACTGGCTTTGTCTATCATACAAGTTTCGTCATAACTTTGTACATATATGTTACCATATGTAATACAAATGTTCAAGTTAAATATATGGTTCCTTAGACATCTTTTGTTTTCAATTAAGTTAACAGGATTACAAATTCTAAGCAAGTTACCGAACATATAGAATGTAGGATATTATTATTGTAGGAGACAATTAACATAAGAAAAATAACATGCTAAATCAACAATGTGAGGAAGAGTACGTGGGGCCAAGTGTCAGTGTACTTATTGTGCTTGCAATAAGGTTACTGACACACATAACTACACACCAATGTTTATAAAAAAAAACAATGAGATCATAATTACAGGTAAGCTAAAAATATCGAATTAAAAATACATCGAAAAGAAAGTCAAGATTACTTGAATCGTTTTGGTCTATTTTTAGTTTTATAAAAACAGAGAAAGGCTTTTGTGGAGTCAATGACACGAAACGTTAATATCGATCTGGAAACAAATAATATATGTGCATTTATTTTAGTTTTTGTTTATTTATAAACCCAAATGAGTAGACGCTTTCAAGGCCTGTTTTCGTAAAACCATTAACATTGGTAGATATATAAACATGTAGAAACATAGCTATACCACGGTTCAAAAAATATATATATTGTGATTTATTCAAAGTTTCTGCGTTTAAGGTACCCGGATTTCATATGCTGTGTTCTAAAAAGTCCGTTCATAAACACACTTGCTTGCCTTCTACCTTAGTATCGATGTAAAAAAAAAACTTCACCTGAATATTTCTACTTCATGTCATATTTACTGTTCTACGTGGTCGACTAAATTATACAATATTATTATGCACTAAAGATTTATTTACCGAATAATAATAGATGTATTTTATATTTAAATTTAAAATTATTTATTGTTTCATTTCACGCACGCACACACACACGCATGATGGTACAACTCCCAACTGACCCACCTATTGTAAAAAAAAATAATCGAACGTTGTCACAGTAGGTACGGGAAGGCTGAAAACCAGCGCGGCCCCCAGCTACAGGATGTGGGCAGCACAAGCTGTGCCTCACCCCTTCGGACGAGAAATGTTTTGTTTGTTGTGTGTTAATTTTTTTAAATGTGTGTTAAATGTACACAAATTGAACGTATTGTCAAAGTATCATGAATACTAAGTAAGTTGAGTTAACACTAAGTTAAGTAACAAAATACACGACGAGGTATCATTATGTGTGTTAAGTTAACATTTCTTTACTTAATGAAGTAGTGGGTGTTCATTCCCTAAGTGGTGGCTATACCTTACCCAATATGCAAATATGTTACAGCTTCAATCTCGAATATATACATTCAATGGGCTTGTCAAGCTGCAACATATACTTTGAATATACGACAGTTTCTTTGTTTAAACAATATTATTCAATTAAATACTTTATTTTAACACACTATCGTGTCAGTTGCGCTGGGACATTATTTACTTGGTTAATTAATGATATATTTTACATACTTCAATGTCGCAAGTAAAACTATTTAAATTCAGATCTTGATAGGGAAGCGTCGAGTAACACTTCCTTAACGCGTTAATGTCTCGAAGCCCTCAGAAACAGGGCGAGCGACAAGTCAATAAGTGGAGAGTGGGACGAGCGTGCGAACAAGGTCGAACGTGCCATTGTGCGGCGGCCTGAGCCACTGCAACACACGCCGATATGTTCCGTACTCATAGGGCACAAGATCAAGGAGATACTCTCCGCTTCCGTCTCGATGGTATGCGACTTGAAAAGCACATACAAGTTCTCGGAACATCAACAACATTATTGTAAGATTGGCGGGCTTTCTTTACCTTAAGTTGTCACACTTCCAAGTATGTAATATTTTTAATGGAAGGAGACAAACATGTGTGCATTCACATGATCCTTGACCACCGCTAACTATAAACATTTCTGAGATCTAGAAACGACGCAAGTTTATTGTTTGTTCACTGAATTTTAAGACTGCACTTCCATGAACTACTTACTAATAGTGGATGAACTCAAGACATGGAAGACGTCTTCACTAATCTACCTTATACATACTAAGATCATAGTGCTAATAGAAGTATAAAACATGAGAACGGAGGATAATGATAATAGATAACGTGCACCATACTATAAGTTACAAAATTAATACTCGTTATTCTACGGTATTCCGTTGGGTCAAGCAGTCTCATTCATAAAGCGAAATCTACAATTCATATGTTAAAAGTAATTTTATGTATAGCAATATACTATTATACAGACACATCTCCATTCCCGTAAACATAAAGTATACGAAAATAATACGCCTTCATAGCCCCATCGATATCTTAATGTGGGTGTTAAAATATGCTAAGCGCATCGGAGCGCGTGTATCGATAGTGTAGTGATCGATGTTGGCGGTCATCACATACGGTGAAAGTGCGTTAAGATAAGTAGGTGCGGACATAAATTTAATAACAGTATTAGATGTATCGGATGGCAGACGGCGTGTTCAGGGCCGGGTCGGTACCGTTAGCAGCGCGGACGAGCCGCAGCTTCTCACTACATCTTCAAATTATTATTACGACACAGCATAACAGTTAACAAGGAGATGTCAACGCGGATTTCGTGTTTGTCAAACGTCTCTCCGTTATAGACTTATGACTAGAAGTCATAAGTATGCTCGGTGCCATATTTTCCCAGGTAACTAACGGTAACCGCTTTCAACTGGGTACACAAAGCACGTAATTCGCAACAGGATCTTGTTGTAGGATAAACTTCATATCGGTACACTTCACATGTCGAACTTGTGTTTGATTTATACGATTCGCTTGTTATTTATCAAAATAGGTCGCATCGACGTTAGCTCGTTAAAACTTAATTGCTGCCAACGAAGCTTTCCATTTAAGTCCTCGGGAGTAAAAAGACATCTATGCCTCGATTTCTGTTACAAGACACAGATGTGTTTGATTTATAATTGCCACACAGCGCATAAGCATTTTAGAGTCTTTCCCACACATTAATAATTATAAATCTTCAATAATTAATTTTCAAACAATAATTTAACTGGAGTTATCAATCATTTTTTTAATGAGTTATAAAAATAAAACATAAATCTTTTATATGAAAATTAACTTGAATGATCCATTAATATTTCGCGGCTATCAACTACTATAAAATAATACGAGAATTTGTTTTAATACTACAATACAAAAACATCGATATAAAACTGGCAAGGAGAGAAAGTAATAAACGATGTCTAGTTTCTTTAATCTTCCATACGAAAGTAATTAATTTAAAATCTCCATAACATTTTACAAATTACATGAATATTGTTATTTAATTGTATTATATTGTAATAGAAATGAAAATAAGTGTATAAATAAATATCAAAATAAAAATTAATGTACGCCAACAATGCAACATAACATGCTTTCTAAAACAAAATATGATGTAGCTAATGAAGCATTTGTTGGGAGAAAATTTTGAAATGAATAGATGATCCGTTAGCTGGAGACGGAGCAAAGAGAACCGTTCACCTTGTCTATACGATGCATATTTATACGAGAAACTAAACCTTGTCATGAGCTGTCCATTATAATGTATATCCATATTAGCCACGCCTCCCTTTATTCTGGAACAACACAACAGAGTGTACGATAAAGATCAACGTTCTATAATATACCTATCAATTACGATTCGATAGTTTCAAGTGATAAAAAAAGATGTATCACATTGCCCCGTATTTTCGCTTGTAGTCGAAGCGTCTCATTCAAATACCGCAATGTAGGTCGAATCGTGAACGTTATTACTGTCTTACGATCCGTAGATCGAGCGTTGTATCGTAACCAGATATGTCTTAGTATGTAAAGAATGTAAGCTTCGGATTTCACGGCATAGATACTCGATGGTCGTTCTAAATATTTGATAGTTAATGACGCTTAAATTGTCGAGACGAATTACTTTTCATTTTTAAGAATCAAGTTTCGTTTTTGATGTTGTGTTCCAATCTTACGATGTTTTAATATTTACTTAACAAAAAAAAATTATAGATTTCAAAACCTAAAAAAAAAACACACAATTATTTATTATTATAATATGTATTCAGGAATGTAAGGGAATAACATATATGTACATACCCATTGGAACGATGATGAGATTTTAAAAAATTAGAATTTGTAATGTCGTACCAAGAAAAAGCAGAGAGTAGTAAAAAATAAGTAGTAATGAGTAGTTCAAACAATTGCCGATGGCAAACAGAAGCTGGTAGGATGTTGGTGCTAATGGTGTTTGTTCTTTGAATGCCTACTCCGCATTGGCAAGTAGGTGAAGTAGTTCGACCGATTAAAGAGATCTGCGCACTGCGGAGATGCGGGAGAATTCTATTAAGTGCTTTTTTATTTTACCTGCCTTAAACGTTTTAATTTCTTTCACTGCAGATAGAAAATCTAGTTTTTAGACTTTGGAATGCGAAATACGTGAAATATCACGTAATTGGTAAACAATGCGATTTAATATTTCTTTATGTTTCCGATTTTTGAGAGAAAATTAAATTGATTAACTAGTATTTAAAATCTTTGAAAAAGACTACTGCTTTCTTTTGTTCGTTAGTGTTTTATTTGGAGCACTTTGAATAAATACATACATACCATACCGTAGCTAATGAGCTGGGGGAGAAGTAATGCCAAATTTACCGTTGCCCATCCGCAATTTCAGATGTATTTAATTGACAAAAGAGGACGCTAACAAAATAACGTAAACTGCCGAATAGTAAAGGGTGATGATTCTCGATATTGTAAGTACTATATAGGTAGAGGAAGACCGAAGAAGTTGTAGATGGATTGTGTGAAAGGATGTACGTAAGGGTGTAAGTTCAGATATGACGGCTGTTAGAGATGTATGTAAGAGTATTACATACTGTGCAAATCCTCCGTAGGATGATAAGTACTAGGAATTTTCCCCTGGTATTGGAACACAGTAAGGACTGCGTCCTTTTTGTAAATCATATTAGCACGTTTTACTTTCGAAACTTGACACTGTTGAATCACAACATCCTTGTTCGCATCACCTTCAAACATTGCACGATATTACTCATGTTATGGAAATAACCTAAAGCTACTGACTCATTTTCTTTAATAGTAAGTAACCTGCGACACTCTTAAACTTTAATATTTGCTTTAATTAGATTATAGAAATATACACTAAGGATTTGATTTAGTAACCATTAACTGATTCTTAGTGTAACAGTAAAACTTTTTACAATAAGATGTTTTGTGCACATGGATACCATTTTATTGTCAATTAAACTTAGATATTGATTTAGAAATTTTTGATTCAGTTATTGGATTACAATATCTATAGAGTCGAACTAAAATTATGCGCGTCAGTTTTTCATCGCGTGTTATTTTACGCTATAAAGATGTCGCTGTCGGATATCTTATCGGTTTGTTTCGCATCAGGCGCCCACGCACCGCGGTATTGAATATAAAGTGATGAAACCATACGTGAAATTGATATCTGCTGAACATTCCTTCATTCACAAAAACCGAACAGTTACATCTTCGTCCATAATTATTTTGTTTAAGACTTAACAAAGGAATGTTGCAACTTTGATATTTCACTAAAACTTTCTACGTTTACAATATGTTGGGGTGAATGTGTCGCCGAATAATGACGAATGCTGACCTTTTGTAACTGATCTATGCAAATTATAAAGAGCAGAAAAATTGCTATGAAATACCCCGTTTATTTTTAATGCTTACCTTTTTTTTCTTAAAGAAAGCAATAAGAAAAATCTTGTACAGTTATGTTAGCTTTCAATAACTTTATTTGTATATTATTTATTCTTTGTAATGTATGTTATATTTGTAAACAAATAGCTAAATAAAACCGTTCGATTTACGCCAACCCACTCAATGTTGCGTGTCAATCATGTACAATTTCGAAGCATAAATATTTTTCATCTATACTCAGGCTAAACATTGCCACCATTGTCTTAAATGGCAAACATTTGACCGGCGCAACCTTTGAGTCTACAAAACAGTCCTCATTTGATATTCCGAACAGATTTGCTGTCGGCCTTTGCTTAAGTTATTCCGCGTTCTCATTTGTTTTCGCGCACGAAAGTCCAAATGTAGGTTCCCATTACTAAATAACATTTGGCCACAGACACCGCAATCGTGTCGCGTATGTACAGTTAGATTTAAACCCATCGATTACCCCCGGTAAAAAAACACTACCAAATAATGTAAACGGTGAACAAACCATAACAAGAAACTTGAATGGTTTTGTATACATAATGCGTACAAACATCCTTTGTATAAATTGGGCAGTCAATAGTTGACTTTTTAAATTAGTCAAACTACGTTAGATGTGCCAGTGTTCAAATGCGCTTCTCGTATTGACCCTTGACGCCAACATCAACCATCAAGTCAAACTAAAATCACGGCAGTTGTAATAAAAATCTTACTTTAAGTTTTGACTGCAAAAACATCTGCACAATAAACATGTTGTCTATGTTTATTACAACGAGAATGAGTGAGCCGACAATATGTTTTGTACTTACTACATATTGGTACAAACAAAGTAAAGAATGTAAGTCATGAGGGAGGACTAAATGCTAGTTACTTTAAGCTCTCGAACAAGCGCACGTCGTTATTATAACAAAGACAAAGAGAACGTTACGAAGGCGTTGCACTTATGTTATACGGCTATCACTGTTCACAATCTTTGTACAAAAACATTCCGACCTCATCACGGAATAAGAGACAAGGGACGTACTCATACGTAATACGAACTCTCAGCGTGATGGAGCACTGATATGGAGTCGTGATACTTAGAATTAGTTCGTTACTAAGCTATTAAATGTTACATTACATTTTGATTATTTTGCAACATTCGTTAACTGAACGGCCTCAGATAGCTTCGCCATTGACTTTCTATTTCATCTTATAAACCGTGTCGGACAATATTCTCACAACGAATGGTTTTAGATATTGAAACGTTTTTTATATTACCAATAAATTAAATAAAAACATTAACTCTTTATAATTAAAAATAAATTGAAAGAGATTGACTTAATATGCATTTATTGTTTACACAAGAAAAACGTATTCTAGTTGAATTAGTTAAACATATTTTAAAATACACTAATCAGAAGATGCAGGGATTTGAATACAGAATTCCCACTCTCAATTTAGGCGGGACAAATTCGCGGCCGAGTGTTGCATAAATTATACAGCAGCAGTTTAATTTAAAATACTAAAACCGCAATGACCTAATTTTCCAGAATCGGTGGGCTCTAATTAGTGGTCCACTATATATGAGTACAAATATCGTCTTAATGATGTGGAAAATGAACGAAGTGCTCTCTAGTATGGCTTTTAATATAGTCTTTTTACAGTTTTAGTATGTGTATGTAGGTTGGGGGAACAATGGCAGGGCGCGCAAGGCTGGCTGCGTTTCCAGGGTGAGTCGCGAGGGCGCGGAGGGCGCGGAGGGCGCGACGGGCGGGGGTGCGCTGGTCGCTCGCGCCGCGCCAGCACAATTGTTACTCGCTAGTTTGCATGTGAATACAGAGAACTTTCCATGTGTGCCACCGTTCCGAATAAAATATTCTTTTCTTTCTCTCCGTCCGCTGTTCCTGTGCAACTGGTTAAAGTATTGTTTGCGAAGGAAACAATGCAAATACTTTACAACTCCCTACCTATATCAACAAATTTTCTACACGAGAGCGAAGCGAGTGGAACGCACTTTGACAATGTTACACTTCTTAATTTGTTTCAAGTCATTGCTTGACGATAACATTTTTAAAACTTCATTTAACTTTAACACCTTGGAATATTTCCAATCGACGTTCTGAGCTTCTATACGTATTCATTATAACTATACGTTAAAACGGCATTTAAGATTTATCACCTATTACGCCATGCCTTTATAACAAGCATAGTAAAGTGTGACTTTTTGAGTGACTAATGCTAAATAACACATTAACGGGTCAATTTAACATATATATGATATTACATATATTAGATTTAACATATATTATATAAATTAGTACAACAAAAACGGTTTACAAAATAGATAATCTATAGAACGAAATTATTTTGATCGTTGTTAGATCTCGTAATGGTATATTGTATTATCTATAAATCGATTTGGCATAGTTTCAACGCATTCCTATAATCCACGGAAATATTTGCACTCGCTTTACCATTCGGATTTGTTTATGGAAGGCTTCCGACACGTGGTGTTTACGCGACTGATTATAGGGATTTGTGTCATGAAGGCTAATTTAAATGTATCTGTTTACTGAGGCTTTGCGAAGTCGAAGTATTGTGGATTATTAAGAAACAATGTTTGTATATCAACTTCTTAATTTTTAATATCCTCATCAACCTGCCCTCTTCCCTATATAGTGTCGGCACACTACGTAATACTCTTCCATACATCTCTGTCAGCCGTCATATTTAAACTCACACGCTTATTACGCATCCTCTTTCACCCAATCCATCCATACCTTCTTCGGTCTTTCTCTACCTTTGCATCCATCCACATTCAATGAATTCTCCTTCTTGTTTATGTGCTCATCATTTCTTCGCAAAACATGTCCATATCATAATAACCTTTTGCTTCTCAATCTCGTCTTAATTTTTAAGATCATCATTGTAACGAAGTTAAAGGCCGCTTACTCGCTTTTCCGAATAATTAAAAAATTAGTATATGTTATAATAAAGTGATTCTATTAATATTACTATGTCCCGTTACAATATCAAATATGTTTAATTACAAAATAAATTCTTTTGCTAACATTTTTAATTACAACTTCAAAGTTATTACAGAGCTCGTTCATTCTCGTCCCGAGTTAAACAGTTGCCAGTAATTAAGAATTAATTTCTAACTAGCGCCCGACCACATTTATCTGTAAATGGACTTTTCAATTGCGTGCAATGATTACTTCCCCCGTGTGAAAAGGTGCTTTCATTCGCCAATGACCGACATGACGCAGAAATAAAGTTTCTCGATGAACACTTTTCGCAAATATGATTTTGTTGTTATAGTTAAATTAAAATAAAATAAAAAAGTTTAATTGTGACATTGCCATCAAAGTTGTCAATTACTTCGTCATTCGTTTACCTCTCTGAAACGTTTGTTTTACAGATTATTTATAGATACAATAGATAGTACAATCTTGAACCATAATTACTAGGTAAGTTTCTTTGTTCTAGGTCCTTAAACAGCGAATAAATCTACACAGGAACCACTAACGCGTTCTTACAGACAATTGTACAAAATCTTTATTAGTTAAACACATTTGAATATTCAATATTCTTGAAACCTAACCTCATGCTTGGTTTACATTATTCCAGTCAATTAATTGAATACCCACATTCGGATGTTTTGTACGTGATCCAGCGGTACGATCGCTGGATTAGAAAAATGTAGACGGAGCATAACTGTCAATCTGTTAGTATTAAGGTTAATTATTATGGAAATGTACCAAAATACTCATTAAATTGAGCAAACACAAATAACCTAGTCCGCTTAATATTACCATTGTCACGAATCATAAATATTCATGAGCATTTTACGAATAAATTTCACGTAGCCTTAAAATGTCCTGTTATGTTTATAGATAAATTAGTACAAAAGAAATCTGCAGGTTAAGTAATAACGGACATCGGAGGTCAAGTGGGACAACTGATTAGAAAATGGCGTAACTGTAAATTTCATTCGAGTTTTAATAATGTCGCATATTTATTAGAATTCTTTTAGTTAATCTTAATCAAATAAGATAATGTAGTAGTTGATATAAACATGTTTTCAAGTACAATACCGTCTGTTTTCCACAAACAATAGCTATTCAATTATTCGCCTCGTAAGCAAAGTCCACTCGGCGCAACGCGGCGCCGCCGGAGGAGCAGCGCGGGGCCATTGTTATAATTAAATCAATTGCACAACTGTCTTATTAGGCTTTTTAAAATTTTGCATTTCAACAAAAACAACGTGAAGACATTCAGTTTATTAAACGATGTGATTTAATAAACCAACATAGACTTAACAAAGCTTGTCTCAGCATTGTAAACTCTTTGACCAGTATTGTCAACACGTTAATATTAATTGGGCTGTGACAATTACTTACTTATCAAAATGATTTAATAAACATTTTAACGGGACTTTTATGTTTTTGCAATAATAAAAATTAAAACGTGGCATCACCAACCCTATTAAATATTTTGTAGTAAATTATCAAACTGTCACGGTACTAAAGTTTATAGTAGGAGGGAATAGTGAAATCCTTAGAGACAACATATTTCAAAGCAAGGCGTTGTTTAGGAATCCGCGGGGACGAAGCTGGCTTGTTTATTGTGAGTTCAATGTGTTTATAACGAACGTGTCTAGTTGTTGATGACTGCAATTGTCCCATGAAGGCGTCTTAGCTAAGAAATGAATCCATTGTTTCTTAATTGTTCAGTCCATAATCGAATAACATCATTGTTCGAAAATTATGCTTACATTGGGCAAATTTAGAATTTGCATACTGCATAATGTCACAGGATTTGATAAAAAAATAAAAATGATACTAAATTTTTAATGTCATTTTACAATATAACGTGTAATGTGACAATATCACTATTAAAAAAAACAAAAGCAATAATAAGAAAGATTAGTTTATGGTAAAATGTGTTGTGTTACTCACGCGCTGTCGGTCACGTCGCCGGATTCATCCAGTTCGCCGATGGTATCCAGCGAAGCCCCGGAGCCGTCCTCCCGAGTTTCCACTGGCGGCGGCGGAGGCGCTGTGGTCGGCCGTGTGCACACTGGCGCTTCCTTTGAATTCTCCTTAAACTGAGTCTTTGGAACAAAATCGATGAGCCTCGGCAGAGCTTCTGGTGCTATATTTTCATCAAACTTATCATCTATCTTATTGTTCATTTCGGCTTCAGATCGCTGCAACCATGTTTCTATGCATGTCTTTTTAGTAGGCGTCAGTAGTGGTTCAGGAACTGGCGGGGGCAAAGTTTCAGGAATCGGAATCGGTTTTCTTTTCTTTTCACTAGCAGATCGCTCAACTTTCGTATTTCTTGGCATAGGTTTGGGCTTTTCAGCTACGTTCTCTTGTTTTACATCCGTTTGTTCTTTTTTAGTGGGCTCCGCGTTTTCTCCTTTTGGCATATTGCTTTGCACAAGAGTATAATTGTTATTTCTATCGTTCATCTGAATTTCTTTTTTAAATTGTGTCTTGGCGTCATCCTTTGTTTGAGTATTTTGCAGACTTTTCTCTGGGACACTAAACCCGTTTGTATTATTTTCTAGTTTTTTAAACTCTTTTTTTAAATCGATTTCGTCTTCAATAAATTTACCATTCGTCATGTCCTTTAATATATTTGAATCAATATTTTCAATACAGTTTAATACTTTTTGTATATCGAACGCTTTAGGCTGTAAAATTGGCGTTGAAGGTATGCTATTTTCGACAGAACTTGCCATTGACCCCAATCTGTCCACGACAGTCGATATTGAGCTACCTGTGTCATCAGATTCTGCATCGGCCATAACCAAACACCGTTCCCACTCGTTTGAGAGTAAGTCAATATATACTTCTGCCTCGGGCGGTATTACTTTTCCATCGGACAATCTCCGAACTAAGCGCCTTACTTCATCCGGTGATCCTTTCTTGAAGTATGTCATGCCTTCCTTATTTTGTCGATGTATATGACTGTCAAATGAAGACTTTCTTGAAAGCTTAGTTACGTTAGAAATCACACTTGTTACTAAACTTTCCTTATCATTAGAACACTGCTTGTGCCCATCAATGTTAACTAGTGCATTTTGTTCACCGACGGTCTGTAGAGTTTGCTTATCCTTGAATGAGTTTTTCTTCCCCAGTTTCCTGGGAGGAACAGGTGGTGGTAAAGTTGTTTGCATATTTATGTCAGCGTTTTGGCTCATATTTAAAAGTTCTTCGACAGGGTCCATTTTACCCTTTTCTGATTTCTCGTTAGGGTCAAAATGTCGAACTAAGAGCTTTAATGTCTCATCGGAGTCCTTCAAACGCCTAACGCAGTCTATTCTTGTTAGATCGGACACAGACACACCGTCAATAGCCAATATCTCATCTCCGGGTATGAGTTTACCCCAAGGGGCGCATGCATTAGCAGCGGGACTATCTTCCGCACATGATTGTACGAGAAGTCTCCGTACTTTTTCGGCGGCTGCGGAACCTCCTTCAAATTTCAAACCGAGACCGAGTCGCGCCCCTCGCGGTCTCTGCACTACGACTTCAGCGGCGCCTGCCGCCGCTCCCACTGACAGCACTGTAACAAAAGCCGATTCTTTCACGGCAGGCTTACCCTCGCCCACCGGTACTATAGTGATGAATTC
Organism: Papilio gigon; assembly: GCA_027563995.1. NCBI lineage: Eukaryota > Metazoa > Arthropoda > Insecta > Lepidoptera > Papilionidae > Papilio > Papilio gigon. Next base: position 4,648,105 of record JAODUI010000012.1, read on the forward strand.
TTCGGCGGCTGCCCCTGCCTCCATGCCGCGAGCCGCGCGCCGCACGGTATCACTCTCCGCAGTCAGCTTACGATCTGGCAACAAAAAATATCATAAGCTTGCGTAACGAAAATGCACTGATGGGATGTGTTGTGCCCGCGACGGAAGGCACGCAAGAACTGTGCGAGGCCTCTCACTTTAACCGTTGCGCTTTAGACTAATGTCCCCAGATGAACCAAGATCGAAAACATTGACGACCGTTACGCTTTGTAAGATGTTGCATATAATCCCGCAATTAGGACGACCTAACCTAGTCACAATATAGACAAAATTAACACAAAAAATTAAGAAACAATCTGACGTTTATTTGTATTATTGTTAATGCACCACATAATAGAGGAACACAACGTTTAACGTCATTAATACATTTTAATTCAAAGATGTCACTTGCGTATTTCCCACTTACAGTCATTGCGACTTTCATCGATCAATAGGAAAGTATAACGAGCGTTTTCGAGTACAAGCTGGCCACAAATAGTCACATCATTGAGATCAAATGTGGGTCAGTGGTACCAGCGGCAGTCGCGGCGTGCCGTTCGCGGAGATCACGGCTCGGTCGACGGTCGACACTCAACACATTAGCATATCGCCCCGAGCTCAAGCCCGTTACTCCCGTCCCGCCTCCCGTTCCCAAGGGACCGCCTTTCTCACACTTTATCATTATTTACATGTAAACACAATTTCCTGCGTACACAATTTTCTAAATATAACTTCGGATGTGTTAAGTAATGGAACATTAAGCTTTTGTCAATACTGTTCATTACGCAACAAAGTCAAAGCAAATTCCTAACAGATATTCTAATACTAAAAATACTGTACAAGATAAACACAGCCGATCTTGTATATATTTGGCTAGAATGCCTTACAAATTGAGAACAACATAAATATTAACCCTCTAATGACTACGAAATATTTATTATCATGATACATTTAGGTAATGTGAAAAGAAATCGTTAATAAAGAAAACATTCGAAGTTCGTGAGGTACCTCCTAGCGCTGATCGAAATGAGAGCGAACGTCAAATTTCGTTTACATTGACATCAGCAAATAGAGGACGTACCGTCTTTATAGCATTCAGACGCTATCTCGAAATTAAATCTTTATACCGTAAACTTCCAAGTAATGTATAAAGGAAATGAATAATAAAAATCTACAAGTAATGAATTTCCATAAACATCACTTAACTAAGGTCGTAAGAGTAGCGGAGCTTCTCATTCATTGCAATGTCGTCTAGGAAACTGAACTTCAAGTCTCTTTTTATTTGTATTCTGTCGACACTAATGACATTTACAGTTCACTCTTACTTAGAACATACAAACTATTATTCCTTAATCCAAATTATAGTAACTTTAAATAAACATTAATTGAAAATCACGACTTAACTCAAGTATAGTTCGATTGAAATAATAGTAAAAATTTGAAAAATATTAGAAAGAGACACTCCCGCCATTCGACTATTGTGGTAAACCATATCCTAGCATAAGCCTAGAGCTTAGGAGTGGCAAAAGTAATATTATTGGATGAACAATAATGTGCAACAAAAATGTGCTAATATTAAACAAAATACTAATAGATGACAAACATTTTCTTAGTACTAATTTCTCATTCTACCACTAAGGGTTAGCCTTGCCAACAATCGTCACAGTTATAATATAATCCAGTTATAAGAAATTATAATAGCAGTACGTGATGCTAATTCAGTACATACGCATTATTACGAAGAACCACGGCACTTACACAGTCGGTGAGCAACTGGGCGAGCTGCAATATTACGTCGCTTTGCCGCACTATGCTTCTAAAAAATAAATAATGTGATGTCTTACTTTGATCAAATTTCCGCAAACATTATTATGAGTAGGTAAAGTAAGTAAAGATAAATATAAAATATCAATACCATCATCAACAGCTCACTATATATCGGATCAGTGTCCTCGAAAGGCTCTGAGGCTAGTGACTGATCCTTAGTCAATCATGTTAACGTAGTACGTCGCATTGCATTTACAATATATCTTTAAAATTCCTTGTTATTCAATAATATTATGGTGTTAATATGTGATGCTCTAACGGTACAGGAAAAACATCGCGATGTACCCTTCACATATCTGCAAAGAAATTCAAGGATATATTTCATGTCAACCAACCCTTACTGGGCCAGCGTGGTTAACTGTGGCCTTGTCACCATGAATAATAGGGGTAGTCTCCGAGCCCTTCAGTAGGGACATATCGTGTGCTGATGATGGATAGATGACATCGGAAACCAGTCAAGTTGGAGGTTATTTTATTGAGAGTTTTAAACAATCTGATTGTTAATACAGAAACAAAGACAATATCCATAGCTGTAAAGTCTCTAGAGAACAAAGAGTGCCCCCTGTCAAGATCAAGGTCATGCCGATCTTATCAATGAAATGTAATCAACGTTTGATAACAAAACCTTCATCAGGAACCAAAGAGATTTAAATGTAGTAGTTATAGAACGGACATTACGGCTAAAATTTTTATAGCGCCAATAGCCTAATGGTTAAGGGTACGCACTACCGGTCTAGCGGTCGTGAGTTTGAATCCCGCCATTCGACTATTATCGTGAACCATATCCTAACACAAGCTCAAGCTTACGAGGAATGGAAATAAATATTAGTGAATCAACAAAAATCTACTAATGTTTAAAAAAAAATAATTCAAATATTTTATTCATGATTTATAAATGTAACACGTCACGTCTATGCGTGTCAAACGAAATTGTACCAATGATAAATATTTTTGAGAGTACGGTTTGGGGCGTAATGAACCATCTATTGTTAGGAACGTAGAAAGTAATAATTGTAATTAATCAGTGTATTTTTTTTTATTATAATATTACCATATTTTTGTTAATATACTAATACTCATTTTACCACTGCTACTAAGATTTAGGCTTGTGCTAGGATATCGCTTACATTTATAGTCAAATGGTCAGGATCCAAACCCACGACCGCTAGATCGATAGTCCGTACCCTTAGCCGTTAGGCTATTGGCGTTTTTTTTTTAAATAATAGTAGATTTTTGTTAATATAATAATATTTCTTGTGACCGTTCCTGGTAAGTTTGAAAAAACTTGTGTTAGGATATGGTCCAAAAACGTAGTCGAATGGCGGGATTCAAACCCACGACCGCAAGATAGTTAGTCCATGAAAGGTTTGACAATATTTATTAAAACAAATATCACGCAGTAAACTAGAAATATTTGCGATGAACCACTTAGATGTAGTCACTAAGCCAGTTTCGTTATGTTTTTATTGTAAAAATCAATTAAAGCAACATTGATACGATCAAAGCGCGACCCACATACGACAAGGAAGACGGAAGTGGGTTATGCACTTGTGAACGTGCCGAATTCGAATCACTGTTGCTAAATTGTAAGCGACAGTACGACGTTATTTCATGATACGACTCACAAAGTTCACAGATACAAATCATTTATCCGTGTTTCGCGAAACTTAAATTCCAAACGTGACTATTGCCACAAACCGGACTTAGTTAAGCAAAAGTAAGGATTTTTTTATTCGCGATTAAAACTGTTATTATAATTTTTGAACCGTATTTACTGCTATGATTATTATAGAATAGAAAATAAGCATCAAATAATTTGTCATGCAAATGTATTTAATTTGTAATTTGTATGCAAATGTAATCCAAATATGCACAACTTACCTTCTAAACCATTTTTTTTTTTTTACAGAAACTAAATCAACGCTTACCACGATCCCATCTAATGCCAAGTGATGTGGTCAAAAGGCTCTACTCTTGAAGGCCGATGTCCTTTGACGGAACCACTGACGTCTGCAACTTATTCCACTCCTTTGCTGTGCGCATTAGCACCAACGCGTCCGTTCACGGTGTTCCCCCTCAAAGTTATAGTCCCTTGAACGTTTGATACGTACTAAGTCCACGACGCGGGACAAAAGCCACCAGGTCAGAAGATAGAGCAGGTTACACTATTATCCCATTTGTGAGACGGGACAGACTTTGTGTATAAGGCATTTTTTAAAAGTGGAACACCGCGAAAGTTTGTGATTGTACAAAACAATAATACTTTAATAAATAATCCTGATATCCTTTTAAATATATAGAGATTTTATCAGAGCACACTTTCACATATTAACAAAGTGATATGGAATTATAAAATGTTGAATGCAATTCAAAAGTCAGAAGGAAAGTAATACAACGATCAGATTATTTCGCAGTAAATGTCTTATCGCATTTCGTACACAAATCGCGTTGTCAATAGTCCCAGCATACATTGTTTTAGTGACAGCCGCGTAACCGTAGGTCTTCTTTACTATTATTTCTATCAATTCATCACTAAAAAAATCCAAAGAAAAGATTCTCCCTGCTACTTTTTTATCAAAGATCCGAGCAAATGTCTCCTAACACTTAGGTAGAAATGTGACGTCACCGATTGAAATATATTCTAAAAGTTCAATGACTTAATAAACAACCGGATGTTGTAATTCGGATGTCAATAATTACTGCTGTAATGTCATAATATATCGATATTTTATGATAGTTATAAAATTTTGTTTAATTCAATGTTCCTAATTTGTTAATGAAATATAAGGTCTCACGTATTATTATGCTCATACCAACTTCGAGACATCGTCCGCGCGGAAATAAAAAAAAAAGTTAAATAACCTATGTACTATTCCAGACAGTAATCTGTCTGTACCAAATTTAAATCAGCGATGTTTGCTTTCATCCATCCATCCAAACTTTCGCATCTATAATATTAGTAAGCAGTTGCACTTGTTTGCCTGATATCACAGATATATCTCCGAACTTTGTTATATTTTGAAATTAGAACATTGGTTTGAAAAATCAAATCATAGTTCGGGTAAATCGTTCTCTTCATTTTCTTAAACGCATAATCCTAAACTTCACGCAGTACTTTATAATGCTTAAAAAAATCAACAGGTGTTGTACGTTAATAGATTTACGTCTGCACCAACGACCTTCAAGTTAAGTTTGTTAACCTTGAAGTATGGTTTATGTTTTTGTCTGGTGTCTATCATATTGTGATGATTAATTTAAATTAATACAGACAGGAACAATGAGACGGTCAAAAAAAAAATTAAAAGTCATAGTGATTGTACAGTTTCTAAATGACGAGGCTGAGTGATGTGACATTTGAATGTATTTGAAATGTATGGACATATGTCTTACATATATGAGATGATACACACATTTACATTACAGTTATAGGTGGTAGGAAATTAAATAAACATTAACCGACTATGAGTGCAGGCAGACACCAGTATAACACATTGAATTTATAATTCACGAAACTATTATGCCCATTTTACGTTGCGTTTGATTCGAACGCTGGATTGCAATGTAAACTGAGCGTTATTGTACAATTCAATCGTTATAATGAGACGTGTATAATAAAAGTGCGAAGCCTCAATCGCGGTAGGCGATGGCCGAAGCCGTGTAATTAGAGCATCCTCGGTTGTGCAAGGCTACGGCGATTGCCAGACCTTACCCCGCGCCGACTCCGACGCCGACGCTACTGCAATTGCACCACGCCGCGTACGACTGCGTATTATTTTGTAAACTTATCTTACATCTAGGAGTACGGCTAACAATCGAAGAGTTCGCGCGTTTCGTAAGGTTTATTGTTTGTTTCCATATGTTAATAGTTCATTTCCTCTTGCTTTATATAAGTTAAGGTATAGGGTTACAGGAATAATTTTATTTTGAAAACTTGACCATCAACAGATGGCGACAGTGGACTAAATTAGCGCTAATGAAAAGGAGATGTAGACATCGTAAATTATCTTTTACTCTGACCACTCCATTAGAGTTGGCCCGGCGTGGGAGTGTGTAAATTTTTATTGTTATTTTATATGAAAGTAATGCAGTCGACATTGCACCTTATCATTATCGTCATGAGATTCATATTTTGTCGATGATTATAAAAAAGATTTTGAATATTCAATAATACCTGTTCGAGACGCTTTTGAGGCAACCGGATCGGCGAGAAACCAGTAAACCGTATTCATAAGAGCAAGGTCAATATTCATAAATATTTCCTTTCATCCGCTTAACATGCATCTGCATAATTTTAGCATATTAGTTTTAGAAATTACCAAGAAATGTATTGCAACATTTTACAAACCGTTATTATGTAAAATAAATCAATGTTTTCTAAGTATTTTGCAATTTATTAGTTGTGACTTTCGAACCCGTGACTTCAATGGCACGCGACATTTACAAGCGGCTCGGCGACTCGCGGCACCGACGTTCACAAAAGCCGAGGACAAAATAACGTGTCTATTCTACTGATATTACTTTGATCAGATATGACTTGCTTTTTATACGCGAAGCAGTGGCTTTGCCTTTATCACTATTTGCCTTTTAAAAACATCCACAGTTTCATCAAGTTCGCGGGACCTGAGTATCAACACATCAAGAAATTAAGTCGGTAAAAAAGTATTTATAATTAGCGCTAATAGCTTAACGGTTATGGGTACGGATTTCAGATCATGTGGTCGAGAGTACGATTCCCACCATTCGACTATTGTACCTTATCCTAACACAAGCTTAGTTGGTGTGATAAAAGAAATATTAGAAAATTAACAAAAAAAGGCTTTGTATCATAAAAAAAAACTTTATGGTTTATATAAAAATCAGCGTTAAAAAGAAATTATATCGCAGTGAAATGTTTAGGAAGTCTTTATCAGATGACGAAGAGGCCGTTTGTTGGCGCGCGTCCCGAAATTACGTCCGCTGGGACATTATCAAGATAATGTCACCAAAATATGCACAGCTAAGTGATAAACGAAACTAACTTGATTATGAAACACCATTACGTCACTCTTTTCATTCTTTCTTTTGTCTAATTAATATTATTCAAAGAATTAATTAAATCTTTTACGTAATTAGACTTACATTCTTATGTCAGGGTTCAAGTTTTGATAAAATTTGAGAATAATATGAGGCGCCAATAGCCTAAGGAATGGTTACAAGAAATGTTAGTTAACAAAAATCTCCTAATTCTTTTCTTCATAAAGAAGTTTAATGTTTGTAAAATTCAACAACAGTATTCCGATTTAATTGGTCTTTCATGAAAAAAGAGAACTAATGAAAATATCATAAAATCCTTTGAGATAAACGAATTTTAATCGACGTAACATTTTATAGTGACATCCTAATATTGAATTAGTTTTAATAGAGCTGTTGACTATAAGATTACTTATAAGCCAAGATACCTTGTAATATTTTTAATTATCTAAAATTGTATGCATTCATTAAATATGTTACACTATGTTACATACATTAGGAACATTGTAAATGTTATTTAATCTCGAATTATATAAAAAAAAATCGTGACTACAAAAATACATTTATTGTCGTGTTTTTAGTTATGTATTTTAGCGGTAGCTTGTTGCTTTGTTACCATATCTCCATATAATAGTAATGTAGTATCAAATACCAAATTTCAAGCGAGAAGAGATTCTTTTTAAAATCCTGAACAGTTATGTCGTGATGTCAAAATCACTATTATATCGCGATCTAGGCGAATTGGTGCAACGCCATCTTTTGGTACATTGATACACTTCTAGAATATCAATAAATTTAAATTAATGCTGATCATTGTTGGATTCGATTCAACAAAACATTTTAACGTTATATATATATGAGATGTAAATTTAAGGCTGTAAACTTCGCGGGGCGACTAAACTTAAATACATTTAACCTAGATTTAACCTGAAATAAAAATTCAAGAATGCGATAAAACAACGTGACCCGCCTGATCAAGGTGGGCGTCGGCACTATGACATCAGACGTTCGCCATGGCTGACCGGCACGACACTTTAAGCGCCGTGATAAACTTCGATTCAATTATTTTTTTATTGTTAAGCAATAACATAATTAATATACAAATAAAACATAATTCCTCTGTTTAATCTGCATTATTAAAAGCAAATAGTCTAACAAATTGACGTTGTTTCAAATCAGTCTTGGTTCGAATATCAAAATAAAATCGTTAAAAGATAAAACCAGTTTGATGTTAGTTATAGCTGAAGTAACAAAATCGGTATTAAATCAACACCGTGAGAACCTTTCTCACTACCAAAACATAGATAATTTGTTTTACGTCATTTCCTAATATTCTCTAGTGTTTCACACATTTATGTAATTTCCTTACTTGGTTCAATATTTTTAATTTTAAGTTAAAATATCTTTTAGTGTCAAATAAATTATTACTATTTCTGAATTAAGGTGAATATTTAAAAAGCGTCTTAGTTTTGTAAAACACGCCAGTAGGAAGCTAATCTTAATTTTATTAAGACATGATAAATATTTGCTTGCAGAAACCATCGACAATTCTTTACCCATCACTGAAATGAAACAGTCCAAAGCTGTGAGGTTAACATCCTATAAAGTCTAACCAATGAGCTCTTCTAAAATCAAATGACACTAAAAATCCAGTTTGGCGAATAAATCGTTTCTGTCTACGTTACAAATGCCGCTATTATTACTTGACGATTCTACAAAAGAGCTTTATAACATGATATTGCATGTTTAAATTTATCTCATAACAAACCTATCAATTTAAAGGAATAGGCTGTTGACCTATTTAAGCGCAACGCGGTCGGGTCTCTAACATACCGAAGCATCTTTCTATTAGGCCATTAGAGTATGATTGAGTTAATGCGTACATTTTTTAAGTTGATTCCCACACACCCGGCATAATCTTTTGCGACACGTGTCTAAAAAAACATGAGCAAAACGGCAATTAAAAAAATATAAAAATTTTCAGCAAAACTTAACCACACTACGATAACACAGTACAGGATACTGAAGAATTATGATCCTTAATTAACTTAGCATTTTTGATTACTACCGTCCTTCGATAAGTCATTGACCTCAGATAGTTTGTAAAAAAGTTTAATAGAAACAATGTTATCTTTCGCTTTGTGCTAGACAAAATAAAATCTAAATAGACTGGAATGATCAGTAACCGCGGTCAGAGACTGTGGGACCACTGCTTTCTCTCGACTCGCACACCCAGCCGAGATCTGTTAATAATATTTATCTATTACCTGGTTATAATAACGGTTTTTGATATAGTTGTGATTGGATGTTACACGCATAAATACTGATATATTATATGATAATTTATCAAGCCTGAGACATATACATTCTATAATTAGAAATCGAATTAAAATGACGATCTCAATCTTCAAGTCTAAGAAAACATAACATACGTAACCCAGTCGTTTCGTGGTTCTACGGCAAAGGTAAACACTTAAGGCTTTACAATTTAATTGATGGTAAAAATGAACGGTAGTAAAATATGTAGATATTTGTTCAATCAAGTAAGGATTGTTTCCATTTACCCTTCCTCAACAGCCTTATACATCGTGCCCTAGAAATGCAACCTTAGATATCAAGCCTACCCGGTCACCTTGTAGCACTTTATATAAACTTTATTAATATTTAAGATCGATTCGTCTTTATCATATTGAATTTACGATACTTACAAACAAATGTAAAACACACACTATTATGTAAATGACAATGTTAGTGTAATATCATTTAAATCACGATGTCACAACATGAAGTCGAGTGGCTCACTAACTGGATTATTATGAATGTTGACAATAAGTGTGAGCCATTACATACAACCACTTCAATCATTATTGTTCTCAATGATACGAGTAGGTAATCATCAATAGTACAAATATATTGGTCATCTGTACATACTGCATTTTCCAAAATAAACAGAAATGCAAATTGAGAATTGAGTACACAAATTGAAGAGCATTCATGTAAAATGAAGTATGCTTTTATGGCTTCTCTTGCGTTATTATGATTGCAAACATAATAAAATATAATTATATGAAAGCGTTATAACTGCAAAATGTCTGAAATACGGGAGATCAGAATGTAAAGGCGGGCGGGAAAAGGAAAACAAGGGAAGTGTATCGACGGGCGGCAGGTCGAGAGCGCGGGGCGCGGGCGCGGGGCGAGGGCGGCGAGGTGGCCGGGACGCCCGGGAACGCACCCCGCGTGCCCTTAATCGCATTTCACGCGCGCTGCGGCGCGTCCGACCTCGCCCTTCCCGATTCGAACCCGTATAAATACCTTAAATGTGCATCCGCCACCGTTGTTTACATGCCAGAAAAAACGGTCAACACTTACCGAAATATGATGACGATCGCTTAAAAAAAATAAACGAAGCGTAAAATAGTTATACACGTTCACTGAGAGTTCCGTAGGTATTATTTTTAATTTTATAAAATTTGCAGATGCTAGGGCTTTTCGCTCTTGGTAGCTGTATAGAATCGACAACAGA
>JAODUI010000012.1:4672965-4694119 GCA_027563995.1 Papilio gigon
AGCAGCCGCCCTGCTGCCGCTACTACAGGTCCCTCGACGATCTACACGAACACTACTCGCCGTAAATAGAACGGTTACAATACTACGCCCCCGCCCGAAACGTTCCGCAGTACACCTGACCCAAATAGCTTGTAATGATTACATCAACTCATTTAAATTTCTCATAGCTTTCATAGAACTAGTAACTTTCTTCTCTCTAGAACGTCTATCATGGGTCATGGTCAACTTTGTCTCATCTTTATCGGCATAACTCCCGTAGTCACCCTCCGATCCTCGGCCTACCCGTAGGATAGAGCGCAGGGCAGACAGATGGCTGTAGGGTCTCGTATGTTGCAGGGGTGGCGAAGAGAACGGCGCAGGTCTCGCGGCGCACAGCTGCTTCGGTGTCGACTACGAGCTCTCGCTGATTCTCAAAGAGATCCGAGTCATCACAGATCAAGTATCAAATTTATATTCTTTTCTTTTCAATACATAATGTTACGCCACATTTTTAACCAAAAACATAATTGCAGATGCGCAAAGATGACGAAGATGCGGACATTTCGCGGGACTGGAAGTTCGCCGCCATGGTCGTGGACAGACTGTGCCTTATTATCTTTACCCTGTTCACAATCATCGCCACGCTCGCCGTGCTGCTGTCCGCGCCGCACATCATGGTGTCGTAGCGAGCCGCCCGCCTGCGACTGCGCGCGCGTAACGTTCTGTGATACCGTAATACTTGTTAAGTTGTGATGTGCGATGGGGCGCGGCCGCCGACGCCGCGACGCCGGAGAGGACGTCGCCCGCCTCCGCGCCCGCGCCGCCCTATAGTTATAAGTTACCGCTGACTGCCATCCCGTGCGCTCAACCGACTACTGCCTTCCCCACTGATATCCTTAACTTTTTAAACAAAAATGAGCGTAGATCCGAACGTAGATGAGCATGCAGAATGTTGATCTACAGATGTCCCATAAGCAAGTTATACCGAGAGCCAGCAATCCTGCGATGAGTGGTTCCGAGCAGACATTCGGTTCCCGGGTCGACCGGAAATAGTACAGAGGCAGTGGAGTCCCGGCGCTTGTAGAAGTCCACGCTAGACTAGCCGCCGCGCCGTGTCGGACGACCGCAGCAGCACTTGTCTGCGGCCGGTTCACCAATATGAGCACAAAAAACGTCTTCCTTCTTACCGTTGAACGACCTGTTGCATTTAAAATTTAAAACTTTGTTAAATCTTTCTTGAAATCGTAAAGTTGTATGTACAGTCGAGGACTCGGTCCGGGCCGCGGAGCGAGGGCCCGCGTTCTCTTCTCGTTCGATTCCGTGAATCGTGATCGTAATCCTTAAGTTTATTTTCGGATGTATTTGTGTCCGTAGTTAGTATAGAGGTTTACAAACGATGTTAATTCAATTGGTACAGGTTGTGATACGCCTCGTTGTGAACGGGTCGATATTGTTATAAAATGGTCAAATATCCAGGCTAATAGCTTAATAAAACGTTCGTTAAAACTTGTAGTTAAACAAAGTATTATTTTATTAAAATCATACCCGGGTCTTTCGGAACGACTTATACAAATAAATACATTACATGGTGATATCTCGTTTGTACCGACTTCTTTCATATTGCTGAAATGATGTTAGCTTCTACGAAATCTCTCCTGTATCCAAACTTAATTGATTCTATCATAACACTTTTTGGTATAAGAATTTGGACCTTTTTTTTTTGCTATTTCTCAATATTCATCGCCATGTTTTGTTGATCATCATTATTGCTGTCCTCGATGTATATTTTAACAAGCGATCAATATTATACCTCTTAAATTGACCACCACTGACTAACCGCTCACACAATCCTTTTCATTAACCAACCTACCGAGTACATTATTTTCACGTTACTTCATAAAACCCTTTAATGTGATTCATTTTATTGTTGTTGAAAACATTGTTAGTCTCTTAAAAATAAAACGCAAGCAATAGCTAGGAACTGCGTGGATATAAACTGACTAAGTACTGACTAGGCTAAATGTACCCGCGCAAATGTCCTGCGAAGCGTTTTTTTTTTTCGAGGTGGTGCTATTAAATAGTCGTAGGCGTTCCTTTTGGAAGTTGCGGAGCGTCTATGATTCATGGCCCGGTGTTTTCTGTTATCCCGACTTTTATTGTTGTTATACATTAAGTTATCAACCTAAATCGGTTGTGGGACTTAACAGACGGTGAATCAAGCGAACGTGTGTCCGAAAGGATACAACTATCTACTATTGGATAGTGTAATTCGCTTTATTACCGCCTGCGTTGGACGAATCGTTCGTCCCCATAATTTGTTCAATTGTTAGGGTTAATACTCTGAATTGCACTTTGTTTAATAAATATAAACGAATGAAAATAGTTTGGTTTAATTTGGAGCCCGCAGCATATCGACGCCGCATATATTTTCTATATTGAAGGTGACCTATATTCCCAGGGAGGCGTTTATACGCAGCCAGCCTGGCTGAAGACAATCGATGCTATCCCGAGGGATAGCCTGCACATGCGCGCTGCGCGCTCACCACAATCAGAACATTGTTTAGTTAAAATGTATCCCGAGCACGGAGCGAATCTGTCCCCGCATCGAGACAATTTACACGATGCTATATACTAATTACGTTTAGAATTTATTGTTATTTAAAAATTAAATTTAGAATGACTTTTTTCCGACAAGAAGTGTATTTCATAAACATGCAATATATTTTATCGTAATTTCTTTTCTTAAAGAAATCTTTGAGTTACCTATAATATAATAAACCATAGATGACTATACGATCTAGCATTTGTTATAAATTCCTTTATAAAGTACCATAAATGAGAAATTATTAAAGTTAAATTTGACAAACGGGAGTGAATACACCACTTATTTGGAAGAGGATATTTTTTTTAACAGTAATATAGCAATTCATAATTTGTCATAATAATCTTGTAATAAATACGTCTCTATCCCAGCCAAAGCCACTTCCCCTTCTTTATTAAAATACTCACATTACCTAGAAAAAAAGGTGGGAAAAGCAGGGACTAGAATTTAGCTTCCAGCACACATTCTCATCAAACAAACTGCGAAAGTACCTCCACTTCACGCCTGTCGTATGTCGCTGGTCATAGTTTTGCAGCGGCCGAGCGGACTGTTCGTGCGGCAGCGAACGTTGCTCCGGATTCTACTACGCTTCACTACTACAGAATTACATGTAAATCGCCGTATTAACTAATAAAAGCTTGAGATGAGCCAGAATATCACAACACTCAAATCGATGTCTTGTTTTCAAATAGTAAGATATATTACTCATAGAATTTAAATTAATGTTCTTACTTTCTAATTAGACACATGGATCATAGAAGCTATAGATTTGTGCTTTTGTAAATAACCCATCGTTCAAAAATTTAGTGTGCTCCAGTGTGCCAAAATTGTAATATAAAGAGAATAATGTGAGTGCGGCCCTGCAGTTTGTCAGCTCTGTGGGAAGGCGGGCTGCGGCGAGTGCGTCAGTGCGCGCCGCTAAGCCGCCATGAGGGCCGGCTCGCGCGGGCCCCTGCTGGCTGCAGCTCTGCTCGCCATACTGTATTCAGGTACACTACAATACTCTTGAAGCATTTATATCACCTACACCCGTCTCTAATGTTTAAAATACAGTCAAGATTATTTTAAACAATAATTAAATAAAATCTTCGACTATAGAACATCCGAGTCGAATAAAAAAAAAATTAAAATATATTTTTCTGAAATAACGCAATGTTCATTGTATTTTATAATACATGAAAATGCATGTTAAAGATCATTCGAAATTTTAAGTGAAATAAATTGTATATGCATATTGTGGAGATTTTATCTCGCTTACTCCTCTTATTGATCCCACTAGAACAGCATCAGATCTCGATGTAGCGACTTAGATGACGACTTATTCACAGCAAATGAAACCTTGTAGAAAATAGATTGGAATAGAATAATTTAAAATAACATAATTCTAACACAACTAATGCGTATCGTTAATATGATGTCATGAATTAATAATTAAGTGATGAATATTTTACTAGAATTTTAGTAAGGGTATTTAAACTTCAGGATGGTGTTCGGAAGACGAGGAGCGTTTGGTGCGAGATCTGTTCCGCGGTTACAACAAGCTCATCCGCCCAGTGCAAAATATGACACAGAAAGTCGATGTGAGGTTTGGACTCGCTTTCGTACAGCTTATCAATGTTGTAAGTACTACATAATACATTTAACAATAAAATATATTTAATTTAATAAACGGTTTAATAATGTTAAGTATGTAGACGATAACTTGAGCGCGCAAACTCCCCCGTTGATACAATCACTATTCTAAAAGGCACGAACGCAGGAAGCTAGTTTGTAGAAGACTCTAACGCCCTTATTAAAATAATTAACTACTAAAAGATTGACATTTTAATGCGATTGAAATGCTAAGTACTGAATAAAAAGATAGGAACAATATGGAAATGGTATGGGGATGTGTAACGTAAGGTTTTTTTTTTATTTTCCAGAACGAAAAAAATCAAATAATGAAATCGAACGTGTGGCTGCGCCTGGTGTGGATGGACTATCAGCTGATGTGGGACGAGGCGGACTACGGCGGCATAGGCGTGCTGCGCCTGCCGCCGGACAAAGTCTGGAAACCGGACATTGTATTGTTTAATAAGTAAGATATTGTTTACATTTGTACTGCTAATGACTCTGCTTCAATCTTGGATTCACTCGAACGTAAATTTCGAGTGAGTTTAGCGAAACATTTCGGGTAAAAAAATTGATGATGTTTACTTTTTCATACCTAACGTATATCTCAAAATTAGACGAAAATTATGCCAAATTTAATGTAGTGCAAAAAGAATTCAAACTGTAAGTACATCTTTAGATCTCTGAATAAGGATTTCATATAGATTTCTATGTTCTTCTTCTTATATGAATAAAACGATAATTTTGGGTTAAAGATAAACTAATGTTTAAATTAATTGCCAACAGCGCTGACGGTAACTACGAGGTGCGGTACAAATCTAACGTTCTCATTTATCCGAACGGCGAAGTGCTCTGGGTGCCGCCGGCGATTTATCAGGTACGGTATACGGTCAAAGCATGTCCATTTAAAAACACGTCTGAAAAAATCAAAACTTAAAAATTCTTTCCCTGTCTGTGATGTCGATTCGTTCTTCGTTAAAAATTATCTGTCGATCTCGCGCTAAATAAAAAAATACTCAAGTTATGATGCAGTTGTAGTAGGTAGTAGGTAGGTAGGTATATCTTTACCAAATTTTATCCAGATCCATGAAGTCGTTGCGGAGATACCTTCCAATAAACATCCATCCATCCATTTAACCATCCATACAAACTTGGCATTTATATTAGTCAGATTAACTGATATTTTTTCAGAGTTCATGCACTATCGACGTAACCTACTTTCCCTTCGACCAACAAACGTGCATTATGAAGTTCGGCTCTTGGACTTTCAACGGCGACCAAGTTTCCTTAGCGCTCTACAATAACAAGAACTTTGTCGACCTGTCCGATTACTGGAAGTCAGGGACGTGGGACATTATTGAAGTGCCAGCATACTTAAACATTTACGAAGGCAACCATCCTACTGAGACGGATATAACCTTTTACATCATAATACGAAGGAAGACTCTATTCTACACCGTTAACTTGATCTTACCGACCGTGCTTATATCGTTCCTGTGTGTTCTAGTTTTTTATTTACCTGCTGAGGCTGGGGAGAAGGTATTAACAAATTCCCTATGAAAATTAAAATGAATGTTTGGTTTCGTAGAAAATATTCATACTAAAATGCGTGTTTCAGGTTACGTTGGGTATCAGCATTTTACTGTCTTTGGTAGTGTTTTTATTGCTCGTGTCAAAAATTCTGCCGCCGACATCTCTCGTGCTGCCCCTCATCGCCAAATATCTGCTGTTCACATTCATTATGAACACTGTCAGTATCCTCGTCACGGTTATTATCATAAACTGGAACTTCCGAGGACCGAGGACTCACAGGTAGTATTTTAATACGATATTTACTATGGCTAAGGAGGTTTACATTACGAATCTCGAGCAAACGTATTTCGTCATCAAAATGCCTGCCTACTGCTGGACATATAAACATTTACCTACTCTAACGTTTTGATGAGAATATTAGAACATGTTAGGCTACTAAAATATTTCTCGGGCAGGATGCCTCTCTGGATACGAAGCGTGTTCCTACACTACCTGCCTACGGCGCTGCTCATGCGTCGACCGCGCAAGACTCGTCTCCGCTGGATGATGGAGATGCCGGGCATGGGCGCGCCGCCCCACGCAGCCGCGCCGCACGACCTACCCAAACATATTAGGTAATGCATTTTAAGTCATGTTGATAACAAGACATGCGACATGTCAATATAGGTAAGGTTAAATGGAATAGTAAATCGGGCGGCTTAAATTGTTCCACCATATTTGAATGTCGAACCAAACGCGTTAGTTAGATTGTTACCGACCGATAAGTTTGACCCTTTGAAGTTTCATAGTTTATTTCTTGCATTTATAAAATGAACTTAGGAAACTAATTCGACAGCGCAATTGGATCGAAACAAAGCAAAATGGAAGCGATGGAGTTGTCTGACCTTCACCATCCGAACTGCAAGATCAACCGCGCGGCGGGCGGCGGCGAGGTGGGCGCGCTGGGCGGACTCGGCGCCCTGGGCGGCCTCGGCCTCGGTGAACGAAGAGAATCCGAGAGCTCTGATTCCTTACTGCTCTCACCTGAAGCGGCCAAAGCGACTGAAGCAGTCGAATTTATAGCAGAACATCTGCGTAACGAGGATCTTTATATTCAAGTAACTAATCTTCTTTTAAATATTATTAATCACAGAATAGACCACATTATTCCTAATCACAACTATACTGTTAAATTACCTAAAATGTTTCCGATTCATTTTAAATTAACAATCATAATTATCTCTGTAATGTGTCATAAGATCAAGGACTAAAAACTTCCTCCACTAATTTGATTAAAAACTGTTATTTAATGAAGCTCGTGTTTGCAGACGCGCGAAGATTGGAAGTACGTGGCAATGGTGATCGACAGACTGCAGCTGTACATTTTCTTCATAGTGACGACGGCCGGTACGATAGGGATCCTAATGGACGCTCCGCACATATTTGAATACGTCGATCAAGATCGTATCATTGAAATATACAGAGGAAAATAAACATTAAAATAAATAAGACCTAACAGTACATAAATAAAACATCGTATTTAGGCTTCCAAAAACTTTTACACTTAGGTATTATAAGATTCTTAATGGCGGTTTGCAAGACGCAATACATTTCAACTTTTCTTTATTTTTTTTAAATCAACTAAATAAAAAGTTATCGCAATGAAGACATTGTATGTGATCGGATTCTGTTCACAAATAGTAGCTGTTTCTTGTTATAATTTATTATTATTAATGTGATTATTAAATCTTTAATAACTAATTATAACGGCAGTGTTGCAAGGATGTAAGCTACAACCGTAACGTCCAACATGCTCGCATTCAGTTCACTTGTTCGTTTGAGGCGATAGTGTTTTGTTTTCAATATTTATAACAGCATCACAATCGGAATTAGGTCAACCTATAAGTATTATGTTAGTTCGTATGTTGTATGTATTTGTAGCGTTTACTAATTATTAATATAATAGAAAATAAAATGGCTGTGTTCGGAGTTTACAAAAGCAGATTAGCTAATTACCTATAAATGTTTAATGTAAGATTGTCGATTAAGCACTTTTTAAATGCATAAAACGGCTTAGTAGTGAAGTGTAAATACTTGTAACTTTGTCTGATAAACTGTTGATTTTATTTATTTATAGGGAATTCATTAGCGATGAACGATGACATTTCTTTTTTTTTAGTAACATACCGGTAACAAACGAATTTTATTTATTCAATCCTTTTTGGATTAGATATGTTAAAATTTACTTTTAAAATAATAATGTATCAGTTTAAATCAGTATACTAAGTCACCTAATAGAGTAATTTAAAAAATAGATAACAAATGTATGGCATTTTTACATCCATGTATGATTTCCTTGTGTCATCCCATTGAGAAAATCTGCACTTGAGATACAAGAAAGTTTCCTAAAAAACTAAACTTCCGACCAAGATCTTCCGAAAAAAAAATTATATTGTGTTAAGTTATAAAATGTGTACGATAGTTTCGAGCATTCATTTTAAATAATAAATAAAACATGTATAAATGGTCTATTATTTACAAGTACGAAGTATAAAGGTTTACCTTCATTTCAATTGTATTTATTGTTTAGATGCCGTTGCTGTAAAATGCCAGTGTCGCAGTTTATAAGGGCTTGAACTGACCGGAACAATTATTTCTTAAGGGTCGTGGTCGATCCCCGCCATGGACCAATGTTTTTCGAATTCCATATAAATGAAGCCGAAGTTCTTACGGTGAAGAATTAATAATGCAACCAAGACCCATATCGATCAATATATCATCATCAGCCCTTGTCTGCCCACTGCTGGACATGGGCAAGACATAGACCCCTTCCGTACTGCTCTCCACAGTATGCGCTCCTCCGCATCCCGCATCCAACGACTTCCATACAAAATCTAAATCACTTTGTTCAGTCCAGAGAAAACAATGAAAGTCGCAACCGGGGTTTTATTATTTATTAATGTCATTAATACAATTGTAATTACATTATAAATGGTGCTTAGTGAAATTTAAACAGTGGATCTTTACATTTTGAAAGTAATTTTTTTGTCTATGTTTCGACCAAAAAGTATTCAACAAAAATATGCCTACACAACACAACCTGATAAAAACTAGCATATTTATGTTATGTTAGGTTTATTACAAAATTGCATTCACGAAATATTACCAAAGCTTGCTGTTTTGTGCACTTGGTAAAACGCATTTTTTTTTTGGTAAATTCTAAAGTACGATATCAATGCTTAATTCAAATTAAACTCAAATAACCTAACAATAATATTTGCACATCTTTTCATTTCGATTTTTTTTTAATTTTAAATCATTTTCATATAGTAATGTATAGTAGTAATATTAAATACAATCAAATAGCTGGTAGCAGTAAACTATTTATTATAGAAATATCCATTTCATTTAGATATTAAATTTTCTTACCCGAAAATTAAAAAAAATACATTCATTAAAACTTATTCCTTACTTCAACGTGTCTTATGTAGCTAAAAACATATTTTTGGTGACCGCTACGGTCCATCTCTTTTAAATACATAAAGAGAAGTTTTTATGATTTCCACTAACTTTATAATAGTTACAAACTAAATTAATCATCGCCAGCATCATACGAAGGGGAGTTAGGAGAATAGGTTGGTGAAGTCGGGGAGTAGGTGGTGGTTCCTCCGCCCGAGGCCGGGGAGTGCACGCGAGAGGTCGGCGAGTAGTTCGGGGACGTCGGAGTGTATGTCGTAGAAGTTGGTGAATATTTAGTTGAAGATGGCGAGTACCCCGGAGACGACGGAGAGTAATTAGGTGAAGAAGGAGAATAATTAGGCGATGACGGCGAATATGGTGTACTCGACGGGTGCTGAGGAGACGAATGTGAATATGCCGGGCTGGTTGGTGAATAATGATGACTGGTTGGTGAATATTGTGGACTCGTCGGTGAATACGTGGGACTTCCTCCAGCCAGCGACGGTGAGGTCGGCGAATAATTCTGAGATGTCGGCGAGTATTGGGGCGACGATGGTGAGTATTTTGGAGAAGACGGTGAATAAGCTGGAGATGTCGGAGAATACGAGGGACTCGATGGGGAATAAACAGGACATGTTGGTGTATAATTTGGTGATGATGGAGAGTAACTCGGCGAAGTTGGGCTATAAACTGGACTGGTAGGCGAATAGCTTGGAGAAGATGGCGAATATCCCGGGGACGTCGGTGAATACCCCGGGCTTGTCGGAGAGTACGATGGACTTGTTGGTGAATACGAGGGACTCGTCGGCGAGTAACTCGGCGAAGTAGGAGAGTAGCTGGGAGAAGTAGGCGAATACGCCGGACTGGTGGGAGAATAGCTCGGCGAAGTAGGGGAATAACTAGGCGACGTCGGCGAATACGAAGGCGATGTTGGAGAGTAACCTGGTGATGTTGGCGAATAGCTTGAAGAAGTCGGGGAATAAATTGGCGAAGTTGGCGAATAGTGTGGCGAAGTTGGGGTATATGAAGGACTGGTAGGCGAATAATGCGGCGAAGTAGGGTTAGATTGTATGGGAGAAGCTCCTGAGTAAACCGGACTAGTTGGAGAATAAGACGGGGAAGCTCCCGCGGGAGAAGCATATGGCGACAGCGGGGGCCCTGGTGATCCTGGCGAACCTGGTTGTGATGACCAGGCACTGTAGGCTGGCGAGAGACCAGAAGCGTCCGATGCACCAGATGGCGAGAATGAAGGACCACCTGGAGTCATACTACTGCCAACTGTAAAAAAAAGTTAACCATAATTAGGTTTTATCTCATTCTAATAAAATTTACATAATAACCTTGGCAAATAAAAATTTAAATTACCTTGACCCGGTGACCATACACTGCTGCCATAACCTGGCGTGTTCTGAGTAGACCATGGCGTCATTAAAGGTGTCATAGACGGTGTTCCAACTCCAAAGTACATTCCTGCGCCAACTCCCATTCCTACTCCAAGACCTCCCATTTCCATACCATGTTTACACTTTTCTGCATCAAGTAGCAAGTCAAAACATCCTAAAAAATATTGTAAAGTTAGTAAAATTGAATGCAAATGCCGTTTTACTTATAGCATCAAGAATGTGTTCAATACAATTAATTATAACATAGAACGTCTCACCTGTTCCCATTCTCGGCAATTGTCCCATGATTATATTTTCTGATACTCCTCTCATTGGATCCACTTCAGCGTGACTGGCTGCGTCCAATAAAACGTCTACAGTTTCTTCGAAGGAACATCTCATTAAGGCTCCAGTGTCCTGTCTGTTAATACCGTGACGGGTGATAGCCATAAGATGACCCTTTGCAGTCATCACGTCACAAAGCAAAGCAAGATGGCGATAGTTTACGTATAGACCATAGAACTGCAACACAGCATTCATTTCCTTTTCCACCGATTTCCGTACAGCCTCAATACCAAGCACTTGGAATATTTCACAAATGTCGTTAGAAAATGTTCTTATCGGATCCACGTCTCTCTCGGAGAGGACTTTCATTAATGAAGTACCATCAGTTTCCAGTAGCCATTCAGCGATCGCCTTGAATTCGCCTTGTTCTGTGATAATGATTCGCTTCTTGGCTTCAGTCTGAGGTAAATGCATGTATACTTTGGCAATAGCTTCAATGCCTTGTAGTGTCATGTCGGACAGCATGTTGGCCTCAATGCAACGTAGGAACATATCGTCTTCCATTTTGTCTACAGTCTCTTCATCGTTATCTTGGAATTTACTCTCTTCGTTATTCATGATTCTTATACGAAGCACAAGTTTCTCAGCGTTGTCGTCGTTGAATATACAGTTCAAATCATCTCCGAAGCCGGCATTTATTTTTTCTGCAATCTGTTCCATAGTCAATTTCTTATCCGTCATCCTCTTGCGATCTAACTCGATACGCAAGAGCCACGGCGATATCTTGGTGGGGTCAAAGTCCGGCATCTCGTAGTAGACGTTAACGAATTCTTGATCTTCAGCGATGACAGTATTCTGTGGGTCTGGGTCGTAGTAGATCGCTGTATTCGCTGTAACCTTTCGTAGAGTCGTGTGTTCCAATCTGCAAAGCACATTCTTAGCCTTTTCAGCGTCTCGAGCCGCACCACCCGTCAAAAATACGGTAAGAGACGGTGCTTTCGGTTTCTTAGATATGTTGATAATTTCCTTCAATCTCGGTACACCGAGGGTTACGTTTTTGGACGATACACCAGCAAAGTGGAAAGTGTTCAATGTCATCTGAGTGGCGGGTTCACCGAGTGACTGTGCGGCTAAAGCTCCGACCATTTCGCCTGGATTTACTTGCGCTTGCTGGAAACGAGTTTCAATTTCTCCAATAAGCCATTCGAAGGCTTCACTGGACAAGCGGTATTCTTCCGATACAAATTTTGTACACAATGTCGATCTAACTAAACATTGGAATAAAAGTGTCGCATTCTCATTAGCCTGCTTGGATAAGCGATCTTCCCCTGCTACAATGACACATTTCTTCAACAAATCTTTCACTCCCTGAATGACCTTAATGGGACTTAAGTCTGTTGGCATTCTTTTGTTAATATGGAAGATTTTCTGTACATTCCAAATCATTCTCTTGAAATTACAAGGAAGTACGACCTTTGATTCACCGCTGGGGAAGATTTGTCTTAATATTTCTCTGTCCTTGGATAACTGCTCCCACTCACTTTCTAGATCAGATATTACGTATCCCGACTCGGTCAACTCTTTTATGATATCTTCATTGAAAATCCGTTTCAGGTATCTCTCATTAGAAGGATCAAATTTGAATTTCTTTTCAAACGCTTTGTTGGACAGTTTAACTGTAGGCAAATTCTGGAATTCCACAGTTTCTCCAGCCAGGCCATCCTCGCCATAGCGTAACTGAATCAATTGTCCCACCGAGTTACGGACAGTGCCATCGTAATGCACCATTACAGACTCCATGGCCTTTATCAAACGACGTTGAATATATCCAGTTTCAGCAGTTTTTACAGCAGTATCAATAAGACCTTCACGACCTCCCATAGCGTGGAAATAGAACTCAGATGGCGTCAAGCCGGCAAGATACGAATTTTCTACAAAGCCTCTAGATTCAGGACCGTAATCGTCTTTAATAAAATGTGGCAACGTTCGCTTTCGGAAGCCAAAAGGTATACGTTTACCTTCTACGTTTTGCTGGCCCACGCAGGCAATAACTTGAGATATATTAATATTTGATCCCTTCGAACCCGCGACTACCATGGCCTTAAGGTTGTTGTACTCGGTAAGAGATTTCTTAGCTGAACCACCGGTTTTGTCACGAGCGTCGTTTAGAATACGATTTACTTGATTTTCAAAGGTCTGCCTCAAAGTGTTACCTGGCGTTGGCTCCAGTTCCATATTGTGAGCTTTTTGTATAACTTCTATGACATCGTCTTTGGCCTTTACAATAGCACGCTGAATTTCTTGGTATGTTTGTGGATCGGCAATAGTATCACCAATACCTATGGAATGGCCTTCCAGTAGCAACCAATTATTGATCACCGTCTGAATGTTCCCGTAGAATCGGCCAGCAGTTTCGTGGCCTAACTCCAACATGCAAATGTGAAGCAAGGAACCGGCTGAAGCACCCAACGATTTCTTACACAAGATACCCATAAGCAATTCTCCATGCTCCACAACAACTTTTGTATCCCCCGGTGATATCCACTTATATGGTCCATCGTCTTCTTCATCGGGATGTGTTGAGTGTGTTCTAATCATATTTACGTTTCCTGGAATGATCAAAGTAAATATCTGTTTTCCAGTCCACAGTGGCTGTGGCTTCAGAATACAGGGCTGTGGGATCTTACCATCCCATGTAGGCAAGAACATAAGCAGATTCATAACTTGCTCTTTAGTAAGAAACACATCTCTTTTTGTCATTTTTCTGACAGCAGTTAATGTATCTTGTACTATACCCATTACGGGTTTGTTGGCTTGTGGTGTTATAATTTGCCGAGGTGTAATATGAATATTTTCAACTTCTGCACGAGTTTCCATTGACTGTGGAACATGTAAATTCATTTCATCTCCATCAAAATCAGCATTGTAAGGAGAAGTACAACTCAAATTCATCCGGAATGTTGACCACGGTAGCACTTTCACTCGGTGACCCATCATACTCATCTTGTGAAGGGTGGGCTGTCGGTTGAATATAACCAAATCATCATCTCTTAAGTGTCGTTCTACTTTGTATCCATACTGCAGATGCAAATCTGATGGTTTAGGATGGAATCGAAGATCAATTCTTTCCCCATTGTCGCGTACGATATATTTGGCACCGGGATATTGTGCATTTCCTCTTCTAACCAACTCTTGCATCCTGTCTATATTAAATGGGGTGACAAGCTCTGGGAATGTTAAATTTTGCGCAATTGACCGAGGTACTCCGACTTGATCAATACGTAAATTTGGATCAGGTGTAATGACAGTGCGAGCTGAAAAATCTACACGTTTCCCCATAAGGTTTCCTCTTATTCTACCTTCTTTTCCTTTTAGTCGGGCTTTGATTGCTTTTAGAGGTTTACCTGATTTCTGCATTGCTCTGAAAGAAATAATAAGGGTAATGTAACAAGCTACTACTTGAATTGAAAATAAAAATGATGACTAAGACAATAAGGTGTGGAAAATTTAAAAGAAGAAAAAAAATTGCTTCTGTATCTGCACTATGGTAAGGTTTTCCATTTTACTGGTTAGATGTTTCACATCTTTTTATAAAAATAATACTCACTTTGGCATGCCTGGCATATCGTTGTCTACGAATGTGGCTACATGAAATTGTAACAATCTGATGTTTTCAGCGAGGACATGAGCTGCAGCTCCCAACTGTTCATTCCTCATCAATTCATTATTTGCCTTGATAATGTCAGCAAGTTTATGAGTCAAGTCGTCTTGATTTTTTGCAGCACCAAACATGACAACAGCTGGTCTCACTGACAACGGCGGGACAGGCAGAACTGTCACAATCATCCAGTCCGGTCTGGCAAATTTGGGATCCATTCCCAAAATAAATGATTCCTCATCTAGAAAATAAGATTAAAGTAAATAACATTGTAGAAGTTACTTCAATATTCAATTCAAAAAGTCATAATCTAAACTGTTCTTTTTTTATTTATTCTGTAATGAATATTGGACCTGTAATGTGTTTGAGAATTTCCCACACTCTCTCTGCTGTTATAATTATTTTCTTTTCTTGTGTATCTTCATTTGCATGTTTCCATTCCGCAGTTAAATCTAAGCCTTGACGTCTGATAGATGGCTGGTAGTGACCACAACCACCATGTCCCGACCCTCTTTTACCTTCTTCCCCTTCTTTACCAATATCCATATCTTCTCCACCTTCACAAATATTTTTTCCTTTGCAAAGGTCATATACATATGTTAATCTTTTACGTGGTTGTCCCTTTGACTTCATAACTACTTCTTTTATCTTTGGATTTGTCTTAAAAATAAAATTAGAAGGTTAAATATAAGTTACATTATGAAATATATTTAATCATGCAAAATATATTGGGAGTTTATTTACCGGGCTAACAAGTAGCTTAGAGCAGTAGAAGCAAACACATCTCAAAATTTTTATAGTCTTTGTAATGAAACCAATGTGAAATACTGGTTTAGCTAAATCGATATGGCCGAAGTGGCCAGGACATTCTGTCATATTTCCAGCACAGGTTTGGCACCTGGCAGTCCTGTCAATTACCCCTTGTCGTGGATCCATAAGTCCGCCAAGCTTCGGCCTTCCGCCTTCCATGGTCTCGGGAAAGCGAATGCCCCCTTCGGTGACGGACATACGTCGCTAAAATTAATTAATCAATATGAATTTGATTATTGTGTTAAGCAACATTTTTTTTACTTTACTGGTTCATAGCATTATGAATTAATAGCAGTTTGTTGTAAATTAACCCTTTTTGCACCATACACGAAAATAACGCGAAATACTATCTTTTTGGATAAGGAAAATTTGCATCACATTTACGATAGTGTCAAGAACAAATCCACGAACGAAGCACAACATATGAACAATGGCATAGGCGGACTATTTCTAGAATCTGATACTTTACTTCATTAATTTCAGTTCATACAAATGATTGACGTAAACTTACGATTTCATCTGGTGATAATATACCAAATTGCACTCTTTTAACTTGGCGCAAAGGCGCCTTGGAATCGTTCGTGGTGGCCATTTTGAGCACAAGAGCGACATGTCACTGCACTTATACGTTCTACTCACAGTGAAAACCAGTGTTGCTACTGAAACTTCATTTATTAAAAAAGGAATGTTGTCACTTTATGAATGTTGCCGCTACGCAATGTTAAAAAAACACCTCTGGAAAAACCACCAACATGATAGTTAGCAACCAAACTTCATTTTGTTTTTATTAAAATCGTTTGAAAAATAAATCGTTTAAAAGTTACTGCTTTTCTCTTTAATAACAATTTAAATTTATAGTAGGAAATTGACTGCCTAACTTTATTTGTTTAATTTCTATTAATGTTAATCGCATATTTAAATTTTGAGAGAAAGAAAAAACAAATCTGCTTTTTTTTAAAAAAAAAGTGAAAGTAAAAAAATTGCGAGATAGTTATTTATAATGGTAATAAACTATTAATAATTTTCAATTCGTTCAACTTATCGTAGCGTATAGTATAAAAAACCATGCAGATTAAATTACCTTCGTGATGAAAATTATTTTTTAATCATGTTAGCAGAACATGGAGCCTGGATAGAGTACCCTAAAAGTGACTTTCTTTTGTAAGGTTCATAGAAGAATCAAATCAGCCAGTGGCCACTTGAATACACTAAAATATTGAAATTATTGCTATCTATAAAACACTCTTAGACCACCTGGATGGGATTTTTATTTGTCATTCCTGCGCGACAGCAATTTGATAGGTTAAAATAGTTTCAGCCATCTCACCTGGATACCAAAGCACCGCCGTTTTAAATAAAACAACATTTTTTTGATAAAGCTCATTTAAAAATCAAAAAACATAATATGAATTGATATTATATATAACTATTCATATAAATTTTGTCTTTATTTGTATAGCATCATTAATTTATATAAAATAAAATATAGACTTTCTAAACCAATTGCTAATATAATGTCAAAAAATACTGAGACGAGTTACAATGTAACATTTTAGGGGTAAAATAACTTTGTGTTTATATTACACAGTATGACGATAACCATACGATGGACTAGACTAGATATTGTTAATATAAAATTGAAAGCTTAGGATGGAATTGAAAATAACTGGACAAATTGAAATAGATAACTATTCATAGCCTATATCAAAAATAATACAATTCAAAAACAATTTATTTTTATATCATTAATTCTAAAAAAAAATTGTACATAATTAAAGTAATGTCCAGGAATCTAAGCTAAATTATACAATAAAGTATGTTTTAATTATTTCAGACATAAATGACAATCGGCAACATAGCCATCGGCCAAATAATTTATAGAAAATGTATTTAATTACTATAATTCTAAGCAGTACTATACTCACTACATTGAGTATTTTAACTAATAAAAATAACATTATTTCTACTGATAACTATTGAACGCAATACAAAAAGCTACAAAAATGCATATCGCTAGCTAGTAACATTTTCTACCAAATGGGTATGTTAGTAATTTCGAGATATATGGCAATATTCGTTTAAAAATTAACATGACATCCGTTGTGGAGATCTTTTTAAAGGGTGGACATTAGTACAAGACTTATATGACATTTTCGGAGTCAATTTCTCCTTGTTCGACGGTCATGTACATTCCTTCCTCTTCATAGGTAGAGTCGTGCTTCGCCAATATACGGAGTAGGGGACGAAGTTTCATCCACCACTGTTGCTTTGGTATTCTCTGTCTGTACGTCGGAAATTACATTTTTTTAATAGAAGTTAACTAAGAATTAACTTGCAAAAAACCTATATTTCGACTGATACACTTAACAAATTAAACAAAATGCCTCTACATACTCACGATCTCTGAATTTTGTTTTTTACCCTCTCGTGAATCGGGCAATAATTTACTTATTTTCTTGTATATATTAATAGCTATAGTTTACTTACGCGAAGTTAGTTTGGCCTTTCAGATCTTCAAGTGGTGTAAATTTATATTGGCGTTTAACCACACCGAGCAAACAAGCGGAATCTGGCGTATTGGCGGGTCCCTTTTGGATGTTCTCCACGAGCCAGTGCAGGCACTTGGCGGCCATCTTTGTGCCCATGTTACGATCGAACGGGGTGGGGGAGCCGCCTTGTTGCATGTGACCTGTGCGACAAATTGTTAAACATTACTATTGAATTTGACTTTCGGAACTCGTATTAATGCTCATATAGATTTTTATTTTAAATACTAGCATTTTATTTTTAATTCACTAGTATTTCTTATACAATTCGTAAGCTCTAAGCTTATGCTATGATATGGTTTACAATAGTCGATTGGCTTGATTTGACGTCTTGATCACGTGATCGAAAATCAGTATCAAATCATTAGGCTATTAGCGCATCTAAACATATTTATAAAAGTATTACTGTAATCTCCTGAGTGCATGGAAGAGTAATACATGCTGTACGTAAGGAAAGGGTAAGGTTAATGAGGATGATGATTGAACAATAATTAGAATAAAGTAATACGAACCGAGAACATTCATCCTGGCTGTAAAGAGGCCTTTGCCCTCTTCAGAATACAAACGATAAATAAACTCTGTATTGTAGTTATCGTTTGCTTTCTCGTTACGCAGGATGAGGCCGCGCTGGATGCCGCCGGTCATCTTGGAGGCCATGTGGTAAACGTCTTGTTGCAAATCCTTGATGGAGAACTTTTCCTCGTAGATATAAGCTGCGTCTGCGCCGCCCGCCAAACCTGATTAAAGGCAAATCTTTAATACCACACTGCTTTAAACAATGTAATATTTATTTTTGTAGAAGGTGGAAAGATATTGTCATGATACAATGTTAGACATACCAGCCAAAGTAGCTAAGTAGCCGCAATAGCCCCCCATAGTCTCGATGACAAAGACACGGCGTTTGGTTCCCTGAAATTATGAAATACAATCAACTGAACATATAAAGGAAATAATGATTTATTCTATTTTTACTGACCTTACATATTTTGCATTAATAAGGTAATTAATTGACTTAAATTTGTAATCGATAATTCAAACAATCTTCGAATCGATTTTATGAATCAACTATTCGTCTGATGTACTTACCTGAGCAGATTGACGGATACGATCACAGATCTCCGTGATCTCGTTTAGAGCCGTATCGGCGCCCAGAGAGAAGTCCGTCCCGGGCACATTGTTACTGATCGTCGAAGGAATTACAACCAACGGGATGCAGAACTCTGGGAACTGCGACCGTGATTCATACAGTTCCACGCCTGCTTGATACGCCTATAATAGTAAATTAATAATCAATTTATAAGCAAATTTTTCTTTAATAATTTTATAATATAGATATGTTTGTCATACCTCGAAACCACCGATGATGAGGAGACCTTGAATATTAAATTGTTTGATACGTGCTGCGATCTCCCCCTTCTTGTCGCCCGGTAAAGTACGTTTAGTGCCTAAGAAAGCACCGCCCTGAGCTACCCAACCAGTAACGTCTGACCTAAATGTTCGCAAAATAGGATTATTTCATTTTTGATTTTGTAAAAATCACTATTAATTAATTTATTAGAATCTAGTGCTTAAGATAAAGAACAAAGCAAAGCTGAAAAATATGCTCATTGGAGGAAATTGAAAGTTGAAATAACAAGAGAATTAGAAAATATATTACCAATCCATCTTTACGATGTTCCCACTGATAAATCCTTCGATACCATCGTGTATGCCCAGGACGGTGTCACCGCGATATATGCAGTTCCGGACAAAAGAACGCACGGCCGCGTTCATGCCGCACGCCGGCGCACCCACGTGCATCACGGCTAGAGTGTACCCTTCCTAACAATATGTAGAGATATTTATAATTTAATTTATAAAGATAACATTTAAAAATAGATCCGATATATAGCGACATACGATCAAAGCGATGTATATCAAATTGTTACAATTTCTTATCTAACAGTAATCGATGCAAAAAAATATTCGATTAATACCTATTCGATACTATGTCCCAACACTAAATAATCTCGAATTGTCAAAATTGAATTTGCATCGTTGACAGAACACTATTTTGAAATGTCTGATAAAATAATAAATCAAAGACAATCTATGTGATTAGAGCAATATAATGACGTTATACTTACGGCTGGTTTACCAGATTCATCAAAAGCTTCTTTAGGAGGCTTCAAACGGGTTAACATCTTGTATGTTTCCAAGTTGCGTGCAAAACTGCGCCCGCGCAATTGTACCGCTAAATCCCAATTCTTATCAGCCATTGCCTACAAAACAAACATTATTATGTAATTCTTCATCATTCATATTATTCGAAACATTGAGCAACGTGAGGTTAATTATGCACAAAACTATTGAGACTTTAGGTAATCATCATCAGCTCACTATACGTCCCCACCGAAGGGCTCTAGGCCTAGACTATTATTAGAGGTTACTAGGCTATAGTCAACCACGCTGGCCTAGTGCGTGTTGGTTGACTTTACACATGTCTTGGAATTTCTTCGCCGATATGTGCAGGTTGCATCACGATGTTTTCCTTCACCGTAAGAGCGTCGTATAATGTACATATGGAATCCGATAATGGAAAAACACATCGGTACATGGCGGGGATCGAACCTGAACAATGTCGAGTACGGTCCGATTCGGTCAAGCGCTTAACTGCGTCACTGACGCTATAAGCCCATAGGTATAAGGAACTAATGTATAGCATACCTGAGAAACGGCTTTAGTACGACGTACACATTCCATAAGAGGTAGACGCACAGCTTGGTTACCGTCCAAAGTAACAACACAGGACTCTGTTTCAGGGCTTGCTTCCATCAATGCCATGACAGCTTCAGCTCCCATACGACAACCCTGTTATAGGTATTAAATTTATGTCATGAATTTTTTGTACATTATATATTATACACATACTTAAGAACCATTATAGTATCTTTGAGGGAGTATAAATTACATGCAATTTATATGATTAGTTTTAACATTGCTTACCAAAATTCTATCAAATGCAGACGGTGAACCACCACGCTGTACGTGACCAAGTACGGTGATACGCGTGTCCTGTTGAAGATTGTCCACGACGACTTTCTTCACGAGCTCAGCGGTGATCGGTTTTCCTTCACGATCGATTGCTCCTTCCGCAACTATGATAATATTAAGACGCTGTCCCGATTTTCTTTCCTAAATTAATAAATAGCGATGGTATTAAATACACTACTTACTAAAAGAACTATGACTAACATTACATACATTGTTAGAGGAAGTAAATTAGGCAATTTTTTTAAGTACCCCGCAGACGAAATCGTGAGCAACAGCT
>JAODUI010000012.1:4695089-4716783 GCA_027563995.1 Papilio gigon
TTTTAGTGCAACGAAGTCAACGAACACATTATACTTCCCTAATAATTCTCTAGTGATTTTATTCTTTGAGAGTTGCGGTAGTAGCATCGCTTGCCTGTTCTAATTTATCACAAAGTTTATCTCTCCAGTCAACTGAAGGTGGCGCCTCAGGTATAAACACAAAATCTGCTTCTGACGCCAAGGCTGTGACTATAGCCAGATATCTATTTCAATATATAATCATTATTTACACAAATAACGTAATGTTTATTCATTTTAAGAAAATCTAAATTATTCTTACCCACAATGTCTCCCCATAACTTCCATAATAAATGTTCTTTGATGCGAGTATGCGGTGCTTACAATGGCATCAATAGCTTCAATAATACGATGCAATGCAGAATCTGTTCCTATTGTCATATCTGTACCACAGAAATCATTATCAATAGAACCTACCTAGAAAAATTTACATAAATGTACTTTTTATTAAAAACATTAAGTGAGAATACGTTGGTAATATAAAAAAAACATAAAACTTACCATGCCAGCAATGTGTAAATATTTGTACTTCTCCCTTTGATCTTTTGTGATTTTGTTATTGGCCAATAATTCGTCCAGCAAACTAGACCACTCCTGGCGGAAAAGATTTGCTCCCGTGAGGGAACCATCACCACCAATGACAACCAAATTAGTTATACCACGAGTCACTAAATTAAAAGCTGCTTTCAGGCGACCTTCTCTTTTGCTGTAATAAATATATGTCTATAAAGCTTAGTCTATTAATAAAACTTAACACTATTAAAATATCTATTCTGAAAAACTATAATTACAGCAAGCAATAGCTTGAACATTATCACAGTCCTTAGAAATTTTCCGAATAAAACTTTTTATCACATTCTATAGATGGCTGTTGTGATCATATATAACAACATAAATAATTAGCAAGTGTTTGTATAACCCAAGCATAGAAAATATTACACCATTTGTAATTTTAGTTGCAACATACAAAATAAGTCTTTTATTAGAACAAAGAGAGTATGACATGTCTGAATAAAATCAAGATATGTAGCAACGTATTATTTATAAATAGAAAACAAAAGTAATACTTACATGAAGTCCATACACCGTGCTGATCCAATTATGGTGCCACCTTTGTGAATTATAGAGCTAACCGACGACCAGTTAGCTTCTTCAATGTTATCACCACCATCTACCATTCCTTGATAACCCTCACGAATGAAATAAACTTTACAACCTAAATAAATACCCATTCGTACCACCGATCGTACTGCAGCATTCATACCCTGAGAGTCGCCACCACTGGTAAAAACAGCGAGCCCCTTGCCCTTATGAGCACCTCTCTCAATAAATTTTTGTGTTGATGTTAAATCCATTTTTAGATCTAATTACAATATTACCTGAAAAATTTGTTAATAGGTAAATTGTGATCAATACTCATTTAAAATTAAAAAAACCATAACACTCTACTGTTGTAAAATATTTTTACATGTTTTCAAAATTCTTTTAAATAATGTAGGAATCACATACGCACCACAAAAAATTTAAAACCGTTTATAAAATAATGTACGTGAGAAGGTGAACTTATCAAGGTGACCTTTACTTGACATGAGAGGGTAAATAGGTTTAGTGATGTGCATGAACTTTTATGTTAAAAATCGAATTGGGAACGAATCAATATTGTGAAACATGGGTCTTTTTTATAAGCGACTTTATTGAACTATCCCAGATTGATTGATAAATCTGGACAGAATTTGAAAATAATCTGCGAATAAATTTACTGCTAGTTGTTTGTGGTCGTTTGTATAGTCTGTCATCTTTGATTTTAATTTGATGGAAAATAGTGGAACGGAGACGTTTTACAGATTTCTTTATTGTTATGTTTATTTATTCTAAGCATTTTCTTCCAAATGTGATACATATTTCTTTTCCAAGCTAGCCACATACTAAACATACTTAATATGTCGGCGGAATCTGATATGGAATATTCGGACAACGATGGCGACGACTACGATTACTACGGAGGGCAGGACGACTGTGACATGGAAACTGTGGATCGTAGCAAAGTCGACCCGGAATATTTTGTGTTCTCTTGCTTAAAAGTAGAGGAAGTGGAAAAGTTGCTAAACGAGTCTATTGAATTACTTAGCAATAGCCTTCATATAACACCTTCACTTGCTAAGGTATTAAATCATATAACTTCCTTGAAAAAATATACAAACCCCTTGTAAATACGGTAATATGTATATGTTTTACTTTTCCAGGTTATGCTTCATGCATACGAATGGAATGCTCAAGATATTATAAATAAATATAAAGAGAATGCAAATGAAGTATTAA
Source organism: Papilio gigon (assembly GCA_027563995.1). Classification (NCBI taxonomy): domain Eukaryota; kingdom Metazoa; phylum Arthropoda; class Insecta; order Lepidoptera; family Papilionidae; genus Papilio; species Papilio gigon. The sequence continues at coordinate 4,697,427 of JAODUI010000012.1, forward strand.
TGTATAGTCATGTGAAGCCTAAAGTTCCTTCAGTTCAGGTGTATTCAAGTATAAAAGTATGTGCCATATGTGCTACTTCACCTCCTATTCATAAATATAGCGCATTGGCTTGTGGACATTACTTTTGTAATGAATGTTGGACAATGCACTTTGAAGTACAAATAATGCAAGGTATTGTCACATATTTTATTTCATTGTAGATATACAAAAGCTCAGTACAAAACCAACAATATAGAATATTAAACTAATGGAATATGAAACTATGGCTATGGAATTTAGTTGATTTGACACAGAGGCCTATACTACGAAAATAAGTAGATTTCCGAAGACATATTTTCTTACAATGATTTGATAAGTACCATACAATGTAATATTGTTCCAGGTGTATCAAATACAATTCAATGTATGGCACAAGAATGTGAAGTGTTGGCTCCTGAGGACTTTGTTCTGTCTCACGTAGGGAACCCAGCACTGCGGGAGCGTTACCAGCAATTCATGTTTAAGGACCATGTGAAGTCACATCCTCAACTGAGATTTTGTCCTGGCCCAAATTGTCAGGTTCGCTAATATTTTCTTAACACCATATTACCAGTGAAAAATGTAACACTGGAAAATTAAACAATTGTATTGACAGTTCTTATAACACGTAATTTTAATTTAAATCACAAATTTAACATACAGGTATTATGTGGGTAAATCAAAGATATTTTAATGTTTATTTGCAGTGGATTTATCATGCAGTTGCTCGAGAGGGTGCTCGTCGTGTCGAATGCTTAGGCTGCGAGTTGCTGACATGCTTCACTTGCGGTGCACCCCATCATGCACCCACTGACTGTGCCACTATTCGCCGGTGGCTTACTAAATGTGCTGATGACTCAGAGACTGCTAATTATATTAGTGCTCATACAAAGGTTTGTAATACAAATTCTGACAATGTTATAGAAGGCAATGCAAGCTTTATTATTTATTGGGTATCATTATTATTTATTAGGTATTAAGACTATACAAACTAAAGACTGTAAACATTAAACATAATACTGATTGGCCAGTATGTATGTATTAATATGATAATAATTTTTACAGGACTGTCCGAAATGTCAAATTTGCATTGAGAAGAATGGTGGATGTAATCACATGCAGTGTGGGGCGTGTCGCTATGATTTTTGTTGGGTCTGCTTAGGAGATTGGAAGTCTCATGGCTCTGAGTACTATGAATGCAGTCGCTATAAAGAGGATCCTAATTTAGTTAATGATAACCAACATGCACAGGTAAGCTATTTAGAGAAAATAGATATAGTCACATACAATCTTGTTCAAAATGTTAGTGAATCAATATGTGACATGTATGTTGCGTATCTAAAGATATTGATTGGATTTGACTTTAGAATGTTACTCTCTCAATGGCAACTATAGATGAATAGTTAAGCAATTGATGTAAGTAGTAAATAAATACAGAAGGTATATGAAATAAAACAAAGGGCTTATGTACAACGTTGGCAATACAATGATAATTATACTATTGACTATTCTACTTTATTAATTAGAAAATATGCTATAATATACCATGCATTGTGTATTAATAAACTGCATAGACTAAGCATTTGCAATCTATTGATAGTTAATTTGATTGTTGATTTCAGGCTAGAGAAGCTCTTAAGAAATACTTGCATTACTACGAAAGGTGGGAAAACCATGCTAGATCTTTAAAACTAGAAGAACAAACTTTGGCTAGTTTAAAAACTCGTATTAATCAAAAGGTAAATGGTTCTTTTTTAATATTTTTATTCATTAAAGTTCAATGTAAAATAGCAATTTTTAGAGTCAAAAAAAATGTTTGCTTATAAGTTACAGTATATTATCAAAGTCTAAGTCTGCAGGGTATTCTTGTAATTCAGTGATTTTTTTATGTTATCTCCGAGCAACATAAAAATGTGAATATTTTAGGTAATGGCGGGCGAAGGTACCTGGATTGACTGGCAATATCTTTGGGATTCGGCTCGCTTGCTGAAACGGTGTCGCTATACGCTGCAATATACATACCCTTATGCTTATTACATGGATGTTGGACCAAGGAAAGAACTATTCGAATACCAACAGGTAAAAAAAATAACTGTACTACTGCTTGTAATATATAATTGAGTTTTTGTGAAATAAATATTATGTTTTTGGATCTATGAATTATTTAACTCAGCAATCAAATTACTATAATATCAAAGAATGAATGAAATAGGAATTTCACGGCATATTATTATTTAATTATTTCTACTGTTGAAATCTAGGCTCAATTGGAAGCTGAAATTGAAAATCTCTCATGGAAGGTCGAAAGAGCAGAGACGACTGATCGCGGGGACTTAGAAAATCAAATGGACATCGCTGAAAAGCGACGGACGACGTTGCTCAAGGACTTCTTAGAATTTAATACCACTAATGCCTCTAGTAGTAAAGTTTAAGAAGCATAACATAGGCATTTTAATTTAATTTATATGTAAAGAGTATAACATCAATGAGGACCTTTGTATAATAAAAGCTAAGATTTTTTTTGCCAAAGTATATTTATTAACATGGATTTGCAATAAAATAGATAATGCTGTGTACAGATTTTTATTTTTATCTTTACAATTTCCCCGTAAAATTAGTGCGTAATCTCTACTCATCTTAACTTTGTAGTGTTTTGGTGAAGCCAAGCTACCTCTACCCATAGACAGTCGCATTCTCAGATGCGTTCCTCATGTCTAAACATACGATGAAATGCACATAAAGAGGATGTTTCGTTTTGTCATCTTTTAAGAAAAGGCAAAAGTTTAGTTTTCGGTATATACACGTAAAACGTGGAACTACTTCCATTCCACGATTGTCTTCTGAGGTCAAGGAATTATATCGATTAAGCCATCCGTTTTTGCAACAGACGTTGCTGTTTATATATATTAACTCTATGTAAATAATAAAATTAAGCTATTTCCTTTTAAACTTTTTAGTGAATTTTCATTACAGATCCTTTATTTTATTTGTGTTAAATTCTATTTAAAAAAAAATGATTCTCAAATTTTGTCTAACCATAGATAATGAAGTAATGGGAAGTAAAATATAACTTAACTTCCGCTTGGTTGAGTTTAGTTTAAATAATCATAGTAATGATAACTAAAACAAAGATTATCTTTCTTTAAAATCACTTTTTTATTAATAAGTAAATTTTACATCAAGTACCAATTTTTAACAACCCTGAAATTAAATGTTATTTTAAATTGAAGCACTGCTTTGGTGTTCTAAGTGCCAACTCGGCCGTCAACAAACATCAGCATCAATTTCAGGTTGTTGACGTTTCACCGCGTAGCAAGTGAAAGTGTCACGTCAGTTGAAATACTGTCAGTAAATTTTTTATTCTTATTTCTGATTATCTGCAAGCGGCTGCCTAGTGGTACGGAATTTCAAATATATTGTTAAAAGCTGCGTTTTGTAGTGATTTGTTGTTTATAAGAACTGTGTTCCATTGATATTTAAAGTGAAATACAAGATACGGATTTTGTTTTAGGTTATTACCAAGAACTATGGGGGTAAAGCCTACAATTGGAAGAAAATCTAACAAGAACCCACCGATTTTTAGTCACGAATTTGTAATTCAAAATCATGCCGATATCGTTTCGTGCGTTGTTATGGTTTTCTTAGTCGGTCTGATGGTCCAGGTAAGTGAAAATCGGGTGCCACGTAAGCTTAAAAAAATAATATTTGAACAGTACATATAGAAATAATTTTATTGTTTTGCAGTCGACAAGTCCTGTGGCGAGTTTATTTATCAGTCTACATCATAATGTCAGTGGTACTGAGCCATCCAAGGATGTGCCAAAGGGAGAGCAGTTCTTGTATGAAGCTGGATGGAAAGATATTTGTGCTGTATTTTTCTACTCACAAGTGTGCATAGTGATGCATGCAATCCTCCAAGAGTATTTCTTAGATGTAAGTAGAACAATTTACATAGACAGAGATTAGACACATGCAGAGTTAAAACACAAAAACATGTAATTACATATGTTAATTTTTTTTTTAGAAAATATCAAAGAAATATCATCTGTCTAAATCAAGACTAAGTGCTCTCAATGAGTCTGGGCAATTGGTTGTGTTTCATCTGGTGACTCTGTTATGGGGTGGTGATGCTATTCTTCGTGAAGGATTTATCTTCAATATTTCATATCTTTGGGATGGTAAATATTATTACTATTTTTTTACAAAGTTATGTTATATAATAGATAACTGTTGAGATAAGTTTCAAATAGATTGATAACTAAAAAAAATATTATTCAATTCAATTTTTATATATGTACTTTAATTTTGTGATGTTATTATTCTAACATTTTTTCTACTTTAAGGATACCCCAATCACCCAATGAGCTTCCTTTTGAAGTTGTGGTGGGTTGTTCAAGCTGCTTATTGGTTGCACACAATTCCCGAGTTGTACTTCCAGAAGGTTAAGAAGGATGAATGGGCCGGTCGCATCAGACATGCTGCTGCTGCTTTTACTTTCGTTTCTGTTGCATACGGATTCAAGTGAGTTTTATTTTAATTTTTAGTTTGGGTATTCGTTTATTAAAATGATTTAAGTTATACATTTTACAGTTCTTAGGCTATACTATTACAGTATTGCGAAAGATTACAATAATATATTGTAATACAGAATTCTGATAAAGAACTTTTTTAATTGCTTATTATGTAATGCAAGCAATGTAATATTTCTTAATCTGTATGTTACAAAACTTTAGTAATTATGAAATTAATGTTGTAATTATTTGTTACCTAATTACTTGAGTGTTGATCATTATTAATTTATTAAAATGTAATAACTTATTAAATGTTTCATTCGACATATTAACTGATGTTTTCCAACTTAATTTTTTATTAATGTCAATAGTGTGTTTAACATTTATTTCGTGTTTTAGATTCCAACGTGTAGGAGTGTGCCTCATGGTGCTGCATTCCCTGGCCGAGTTCATTGCTCACAGCTACCGTCTCAACACAATCCTGAGAGGTGAACGCGAAGATTACTTGGACAAATGTATGTATTCATTTAGAAACTGCATGTTACATTATGTATATACTTTGTTCGAGATTATAAAAAAAAAAGGAAAAAATTGTTGCTATGATGTTTAACAGTTAACGATTTGCTGTAAGTTTATAAAATTGCCCTTTTATATATTAACAATGTTTTTATTTTATCAGTGATGTGGATATTTGTTGTGTGTCAGTTCTGGGCGTGGTGAATGGAGCAGTGTTCGTGACGGTGCGCCTGTGCTCGCTGGTGCTGGGCGTGCTCACCTTCTACTACGGGCTGGCGGGCGCCGCACCGCTCCTCGTGCGCGTCGCCGCTCTCTCTGTGCTGGTCTCATTTCAGGTAAGTAATTGAACAAAAGCTGAAAAAAGAAATATCTCTTATGAAACCTTTATATAAGTTCATATTTAAATCACTTCAATTTTAATATTTTTTTTCTTTATTTTCCAGGTGTTCTTAATGTTCAACTTCATCACGGAGACCATCAAGCAGCGGCAGGAGGCGCGCCAGGCTGCCCTGAGCAAGCCCAAGAAGGAGAAGAAGGAGAAACCTAAGAAGGAGAAGGGTGAGTACTTTTATTTTTATTGGAAATTGCGTTATTTCAATTGCAGTCTCGTTATCTTCTAAAAAAAATGTAATAATTTGACGTTTCGTCAAACTATTTAAAAAAAAATGTGCATTTCTATAAGTACAAATTACAGGGTGTTTTATTTTTATTTAAAAACACTAAACATTATCAATTTCTATAGCAAACACTAACAAATACTGCAATTTATTTATTTTTCCCATTCCCTATATTAAATAAATAAAACGGATTTCTAAAATGCCCTTAATTTTTATATTTAAATATATTTGCAGTTAAAAAGGTGCCCACTGACGAGTCCGACTTACCTGAGGTCGATCAGAACACCAACAAGACGCTGCGGCAGCGGCAGGCGGCCAAAGCCAAGTGAAGGCGCAACGTAACTCGTAGCTAAGGAATTAGCTTGTCCCCATCCCGATTCAACGTACAACTATACAATTTTTTTTTAATATATATGTTTAAAACTGAAGCACAAAATTCTTAGTTACTAAAATACTTCCATATTTATAAGGGATATATTTAAAAACTTCTACATATAAAACTCCAATCATCTCGTAATACTACAGTAAACTGCGCAATCATGACAACTATTTAACGTAATTTATTTAAAAAAAAAACATTAAATAATACAGATAGGCCTGTCAGTATCAAATTCAATTATTTTTTTTCCATGACGATTTATTACTCTTTTGTAAACGTCATTGTAAGTTTGACAACTTAACCTCTTTACTCTTTGACCTGTTTTTTTTTCATAAAGCTGTATGAACTTTTCCATTTACTCTTTTTTTTAATTCTTTATTTTTAATTTGACATTAAATTTCGTGACTATACAGAGTACTAAACACGTTTCCACATGTTTCGAATATTCATTTTAATTTTATTCGCTTAAAATAAATGCGATGGTTTTTGTTCGGGCCTATCTTTGTACATAAATGTATGTGATTGTGTCGTATGTATTCCGAAGCCTGCACTGTCCGAGAACACAATATTGTCATAAAGTATAGTGGATACAGGGTTGTAAAAATATCTCTTTAAAATGTAAAAAAACTAAAGGTCTAGGTTAAAATGTTGTTTGTATAAATATATTGATAAGAAATATACCGTGGCGATGTACACACGATAATGATAAATTCCATTTGATAATTTTTGCATTTTGAATACAATTAATAGATAATAATTAAAACGTATATTCAATGTATATTGTGGATTCTAATTTTATGAATATTTTCCTTCGTACAGTTACGTACTTTTTTTTTTTTAATTTTACAATAAACAAGGCTAAAGCCCTACTCGCAGAGTTCATGATTTTATTTCCTTAATATTTGGTGCTTTTTATATTTACGTTGAAATTGTAATAGTTAAAAAGTAGTTTAGAAATAATTTTGACATGCGCTGACTGATTTTTGTATGGGGATAATTTATTGAGAATTAATTATTGTTTATATTCGTACGTGTAAAAACGGACGGCGTGAAATTATTCTTCCTAATTGAAATTATGCTCATAACTTATCATATGACTTTCATGAAAGTTGTCAATTTAAAAAGCTTCATTGTATTATTATTTCAAAATAAATTTTGTAAGAATTTATTTCTTAATTTTAAAATGATTTTCATTTATACCCACCCTCACCCTTCTTTTAATACTTCCAGCGACCTTCAGTATCTAAGCGCGTGACCTCTCATTATTTTGTTCAAAATAAAAAAAACAAATGACTGTTGATTTTTCAACGAAAATTACCCTGGAACTACACTGTATTGGCACTTGCCTTTTTTCCACACTGACACTTGTATTTTCTCCACACTGACACTTGTAGTTTGCAACGTGCTGTCACTTCCATTGTCCTTAAAAAAGGCAACTATTAGTCAATACAAGTGTGACGTTGGTCGGAACCCAAGTAATATAAAGATGATGGGATTTACATTAGCAAATTAATTTAAAAATATGATTATGATATGTAGATGTGACATTAATTGGGCCCTTGGTACTAACCGCGTAAAATCCCAATATAAAATAAAGTGTTATGTTAATTGGTCATTGTGTTGTTCATGTGTTTGGATGATGCAACACCTATTAGAATATATTTATTAACATCCTCCATAGGTGTCATCTTCATGATTAAATTTCTTTGCTGAAACCCGTATCACCGGCGCTCGCTACTAAAATAATTGAACATCGTTTTGGAATGTTTTTTTTTCTATCAGGCGGCAAAAACATCTTACATTTTATGATAGATTTTTACAAATAGTGAAACATTCGCTGGCCGATTCCGAACGTGAAGGATTAAAAAAAAAAGAATAATGTGTGTTCGACACGATGTTTTACATATGAATCAAATTACATTCAATTCCACGAAGCCGTTCTGAAGATATCTTCCGAGAAGTATTCATCCAAAATTTCGCGTACATAATATATACCTAATATAAATAATGTAATGTATATAAGTAAGATATTTTCAGAATAAGGATCAATTTTTGTTTAATACTTCCGTGATTACCGTTTCCTTTTTTTTGGAAACTAAGACAAAATTTTATTAAAACTGGTCGACGTGTGCAAATCTAAGCTAATCTAAAACGTACAATACAATTCAATAAGTAGGTAACTCACTGTCAGTGAAGATAACTTTGAAAACCCAATTAAAATCATCAATTATCAAACACATGGTAAACGATTGGCAGCTCTCGTAAAAATAATAAAATGCAGTGCATTGTTACGTGGCCTCGGGGCGTGTTATGATGCACTTTAGCTATATTCATTAACCGGCACTTGTCACGATTACCTTCAGCATCAATAAACGCATGTTACACTTAAATGTTAAGTTTTTTTTTTAATTAATTTATCTGCTACAAATTATTGATATAACGATATTAAAGCGCTAATAGCCTAATGGTACGGATTATTTTCGTAGGTTCGAATCCCGCCATTCGACTATTGTCATGAACCATATCCTAACAAGCTTACTTGAAGTGGTTACAAGAAATGTTAGTAGTTTACAAAAATCTCTACGGGATTTTATAAAAAAATATATAAAAGTATGTCCTATATGACCAATGGAATAAGAATTTTTAATTTATTTCAATGATTTCTGATCAGAAAGTGTGTCTTGTATTTATAGGTTAACGATGTACTGCTTAACTTAAATTATTCGGTTTCTTATACATTTATCTAGAAAAAGTGCAGTATAGATCAAACAAATTATCTATTTATAGGAAGCGGCAACAGCCTAATGGTTAAGGGTACGGCTACCGATTTAGCGGTCGTGGGTTCCAATCCCGCCATTGGACTATTGTCGTGGACCATATCCTAACACAAGCTTTTACAAGCTTACCAGGAATCGTCAAAAGAAATCTTAGCAAATTAACAAAAATCTGCTAATATTTTTATAAGATTTTTTTTATCGAAACTAGTGGACGCCCATTGGTAATCAAAGACGATTTAATAAAAATAGATTTGTGCACTTTTTCTCCACATTAACTTCAAATGTGTTTAATTTCGCGTTGGTCCGTTCGCTCAACTTCCTTAGAAAGCGGTACACAGTATCACTACTCGTGTTAACATTATGTATAGTACTTACAACAAAATAATTTACACTTCTCTGAATAAAGTCTATATAATGTCTTATCAAGTCAAATTCCAATCAAATTATATAGTAATCAAATTTAAGAAGCTGTATTTTTTGTTACTACTTCGATCATATCATCTAGCTAATTTGATGGCAATTTTTTGCTAAACGCGACCGTTAGCGTTCAAAGTGATGCACGAGTGCAGGCCCGGCTTCAACGGGAGATGTCATGTTATATATAAGGTGCACGCCGGCGTGGTAAAGCCAGTTCCGAAGCAGTACCTGACAAGGTAACACGTCGACATGCAGTGCGTCACTCTCTTCGTGTTGGTCGGCGTCGCGGCCGTGGTGCTCGCAGGTTAGTGGCCCCCCCCTTGTTTTTGCCGCGCTCTAACCTGTCATCGTTTCCTCTAGCTTTAGTATGAGTAATTTGGAATTCGTTTCAGATAAACTTCTATTGTAAATAATTCGTTTTGCATGCTCATTTATGCTTTCCTGGTTAACGAAACAAAACTGTTCAAACGTAAATCCCGTGGAGGGAACGCACTGTTCACACAAGAAACTTTTTGATCAAAAATTAATACTTTTATAAAGTGGACGTCCCATTCCTGAGAGTTTGACAAATGTATTTTTTGATGTCAACAATATTCAAAGGTCTTTTTAACACGAAGTTCTGGAAAGTATGTTTCTATATAAACATATAATGTGAATTTTGTGGTATTAAAGTTCATAGTGAGAATACAAGCACTTAACACTTAACCGCTTTCACGTTTCCCGCATTTTATTTAAAACAAATGATTTCTAATTTGCGTTTCAATTTTGTACTTAGTCTATTACTTCGTACCAGTTTTTTTTTTTTAATTTGATCATATGATAAAATAGAATTACATATAACTTCAACGTCACATAACCTTGACATGTCAGAATTTTAATTTAAAAAGGAACCTTAAAGAATCGTCGAGGTTTTTAATACAAATAAATACTTCGTTAGATATATTGTTTTGAATACTATAATGTCATTTTGAGTAACATATTCAACAGATGACCTACAGTACGTAGTCTGTGGTCACGATATTTTAAGGACGCAGCTATAGAAAGCTCACGAATTGTAAACACGTACTTGTAATGATGATCTCAGACTGACTAATATGTGCCTTTTTATCTTAAGAACCGACATTTTTTTATTAAATCAACCTTGTAATGGAAGAAACAAACATTTTTTTTACAAATAGCTTTCAACAATTCGAATTTCAAATTTCGAATCACGCTCCAATGATACCAGCTGGTAGAGCGAAAGCTCAATACTATTCCATGGTTCATATGATAAATTATTTCCAGACGAATTGAGCAATATGTTAACTATGAATATGATGTTATATGTTAACAATATGTTAAATATAGAATTATATTCGCTTACTACAGATTAATGTAATCCTATGATTGGCGGTTACAGAATCTATAAGAATGGTTTTCATTAATCGCAGTATGATGCGTCAGCAAATGTGGACAAAAACCAGGTCCTCCAACAGCCCATATAACAGGAAGAACGGAGAGATGACGATGAATTTTAGTTACTTGATTTCATTGTTTCTTCCAGATGGACAGTTCTATGTCCCACGTGCATACTACACGATAGACGCGGAGGGGCATGCGTCCGCGCCGGTGCCACTGCGCAGGCTGCGCCGATCCCTGAGCCCCCATCCTTATGGATACGGCGGCGCCGACGCAGCCGCTAACGCCAACGCAAATGCTTACAGTTGTGAGTAGAACAGTATTATACAAATACAGAGGCTAGAAAATTTGTAGGAGACAGTGCAGTACAAAATTTAAGGAGTGGGACTTGCACGCGGGGCGGGCACTATTGTGCGAACTTTGGGCACTGGACCTTTGCTCACTGTTGGGGGAAAGATCGTAGTTAGCTGCAAGCGTCTTTTCGTTTTCAACTAATTACGATGTGGACGAATGGTGAAGTCGTTAAAATGCTCTATAGTTAGATGAGAAAAAGGTCCTGTTCAGTAAACAACTTTTTTTTTTCTTTATAGAAAGAGCAAGATGTTCCTAGAATCCATTTATACCTTCTCCTAGACTGTCCTAACTGGTTTAATATATTATAATTATTTCGCTCATACAGATACTTCGCTAAGACAACATTTAGTTCACATTTACAATATTAATCTGTGGTATAAAAGCTCTGCCAACACGAAGTGTCACTTTAAATATATTTTTCAAGAGCTTTCTTATCGTTATTCAGTATTGATGTATTGATAAAAAATAAATATGAACCAGTTACGAAGTAACAATCTTTTAATAAGTAAGCACTGTCAATAATGTCAAGATAAAAGATAACTTGTTTTCACTTTAAAGTTTACTAATTAATAAACTTTAATCGGTCGAGCATCTCCGTCTTATTTTTTTATACCTTGAATGTAAACAACTTTTACATCACGCACCTATGTATATATGACTTTTAATAACGAAAACGTCAGAAGGATTTTTTTTACAATATCAATCTCGTTTCTGTTAATGCTTAAATTTTTCTGATCAAGAATTTATTTCCGTGAACTGTGATTTTTTGTCTTCATACATTAAACGTTATTTAACTATAAGGTACGGTATGAAATTCGATTCGACTATTGTCAATGTTATTCTAACACAAGTTTTGATATTGTTTGAAATGGTTAAAAGTGATATTCATATCTAAATTAAGATATTTTTTTTTAATATAAACCAAATCAGACAAAAGTCACTAAACCTCTCCGTCCTTCACAATCCTAACTGCGTGGTAATGTTTTAAAAAGTACACTAGTATATTTACATATTCGTTCTCTTGAAAGCACTAATTGTAAACAGCCGATGTACGCCAGCATCAGGAGAATCAAATCATTCAAATCCTCGGTTAATATTATCAGTAATAGCCTACTATAATTACAACGGGGTTTAGTAAGATATAATGTGATTTATCGACCCGGTTTTCGAAATTGGCCTTAATTCCGTACAGTAACATCTAATAGTATACTTAACTCGCATTCTTTACTCGCATTTATTTTAATAATAGCTTTTGTTGACGAAGTGTTACTTAAGCAACTCACGCACCTTGCTAACCGTACATCCGCCGACATTGACTTTTAAGAGATAGGACCCGGTAAGACCGCGCTCTCTATGTTACATAAATAGGAACAGTAAGTTTTAAAATTGCTTGTTAGTTGAAACTGTGTTCTCGTTTTATGTATGTGTTAAAAAGATGTGTTATGTGTCAGAAATTATTTAGTAAGGCGGTGGTAACTCTTTGGTTAGTCCATTTGTGTATAGTCAAAGGCGAGTGAAGCACTGTCGACTGGTGGCTGACGAAGTGTCCCGGCTCGTCGAACGTTCTTTAATTAACTACTCGATAGCATCTTTCTATACCGTTACCTTGATCTTATACTGTATTCTTTGCTTGTACGAATACGTGAGAGCAATGACAATCGCACTTTTGTTACATCTGGACTACTTCACATATAAACTATTTTTAATGCATTTTTTTGTGAAGTACGTTACTGTTTTATATAATTTAAAGTAATAGAATTTACTTTAAAGTTTCACTTAGATATAAATAGGTCAGTTACCTTTAGAGCTTAATTTGACGAACGTAGAAGGCTATAAGTATCAACCGATTTAATATATATTATACTATATGAAAAACGACGAGGTGTTGGAAATCGTATGTCAGGTGCACGAGAACATATAAAATGAAAACCGCTAATACACCAATCCAATACATTCGTTCTCACGTCTGTTGCAATGTGGAGTAACACTTGTGGCGCCCTCTATGGTAATGCATGTGCATACTCGTTTGTAGCTTATAGCTTTGTAAGCTCAGGTGAAGCTCGGACTGTTATAATAATAGTTAATAAATTCTTTTTTCTCTCATTGTTCTTAGAAGTAAGTTTATTTTTTTACCTGTAGTGGAAGCTTGTTTATATACGAAATATTTTGATTGTAATTATGCTGATATTATATTTTATATCTATTAACAAAATTATCGTATTCATTTTTTTTATTTGAATAAACAAGTCTAGGCTATAGTTTAGTCATGGTTGAAGAAACTAATAGATAATTGGCCACGTCTGAAACATCGCCGGATTCCTGCGATAGTCGTGATGTAACTTAATCAGGCGTTTGTTTTAAGCATCGTCATGTTTTCCTGGTAATGATTTTCCAATGATGTACGCATAACTTCCTGCTCTACCGTTAGTTAACTGAGAAAACACTAACCAAGCTTCGATAATGACTTCAAAAGATCGTTGTGCATTCCTAAGGTCAAATTACATATGCACACAATGCACACTTCGTCTAAATGTTCATTCCGTATGCGAGAGTGTTGTCGCAACATGAACCGTGTAACAGATTTCTACGTGTTGTGCGATCGTTTTCCGACGGTATCTTTGTCGTCCGTTCGTATAACGGTTTCGAACTTGGCGACTGACCGTCGCTGTCTACAAAAAATAACCAATGCAACAAATAAACTTGATCTAGGTTAGGCTATCGAGTGATTTTATCGATACATTAAAGTGACCGGTGCTCTCTATTGTGTGTACCTTTTAATTTATTTCAACAATCAATGAATCCGGTCACTGATGCTTTGCTATACAATGATGTATGTTCTAAAATTGAAGCCGTAATTCTACTAAATGAGAAAGGATGCCTATTAATTTTTTGCGTATGTTATTTCAGATTCTCAGAGCAATTAAATGGTATTTAAATCTGTTTACCTACAGTTTACAAACAGGCTAAATTTACTACAATTTTTTGATGATGTATATAAGATTATTTTGTTCAGTATAATTCTTGTTTTCGTATATTAGTTAATGGTATTGTCTCGTGTTCCAGGGGGCGGTGGCGAGGCTCGAGCCAACGCGAACGCCAACGCATACGCGGGCTCAGGGGGCTGGAGATTGCCGCAGGGAGGCTATGGCGCTTCTAACCCTGCCGCTCTCAAGTAAACAATATAATTTTCAAATCAAAATGCCCTTTTGAAAATTGTTTTTAAACATCAAACTACTTAATTTACTTGTAACTTTGACTTTAATTCTAGAATAAGGAAAGATGGATTTCCACGTTTGTGCCTAGTTAAAAAAAAAACAGTTTAAAACAAATACTAGAATGTTATTAACATTAAAATATTTGCATCATTAACAAAACTGTTTTTTTTTTGGTCGATGTTATTTGGATCAGTAAAAAGTAGAGAAAAGCAAAATATTTTAATATGATATGTACTATTTGAGTATATAATTAAAACACATTTACATTTATCGTACACTTTTTTTTTTAATTCTAGCGTTAAAATAATGTTTCTTAACAATTTGCTTAATACTAATTATAACATTTGTGTGTTCGTAGGCATTAACGTTAGCTTCGGTGAAGTGATCAGAACTAACTACATGGTGTCGGCTCATCCATCCTGAACGCGCATTTTCCATCAGCTGCACCACGCCCCGCTGCCACGCAGCCCGGCCCACGGCCACCGCCCCGCGTGCAGCTGCCGGAAGATACATTACTATTTATTATAATTAATACATGCTAATAAATTTCTTCCACGTTAATTTTGTTATTTACTTTTAATACATCATCATATGTTTATAGTAACAATTTACATTGTTACTAGAAATTAATCATTACATTTTTGTTAATGCAAATGTAGAAATTACTTTGGTGTTTGTAATTTAAGTTGGCATAGACAAAATCACTAATGCATATAAATGTACGCAGCGGGTTTAGATTGTATGCCTTGCCATCTTTAAAAAAAATGAAGTGGACATGTAAGGTAGTAAAAATAAGGATAGGATAATTAAGTAAATATTGCACTTTCCATTCTTGGGCGCGAGTTAAATAATGCATATCAGATATCATAATAAATACGACCACTAACAAATTTGAAAATCTTTATATTGTAAGAGTAAGGGACGTATTGAAGTACATATATACGTATAGAGACTTTTAAATGGTTTTATTTCTCATTCATACAACGAAATAACATTTTAGTTTACCTTTCATGAGACAAACTGTTATTAAATAATTGCTGCTATAATACTTACAGGCGTCCAAACCTTAATTAATTTAAAAATGTGCAAAGTGGCTTTGTTTGTAATGTGACGTGATATTCTGACAGGCGCTGTTAAATTAAATAGATAAAGAGAGATATGTGTGAGGAGTAGAAAATAGGAATGTTTTAAAATTTCATACTAACTTGAGCTAATAGCTAATAACGAAACCAAAAAATAAATCTTTTTTTTTATTCGCTTAGTGAGTATGTGAACAAAGTTCGGTAATCAGACGATCAGTATCTGTATACATCGAAGACAATTTTGAATAGTTTGCAAAATATACTTGTTTTAGTTATTATGTTCACTACGTGATTCAGGTCACATAAGAGATTAAAACATATTTGACCTTAAATAGACGTTACCACAAGGTTCGTCACGAAAGTTGCGGCCATACGTGGCGTCGATTAATTATATTGGGTAGTAAACAGCCATATAACTGTCAAATTATGTTAATGCTACTAAACGTTTATGAGCTGCCAAATTAATTGACAAAATCCAAAGAAATTTGCTTAATCGAAAATGAGATACCTATTTTTGTATACTTACATATGAATAAAGATATTATTCTATATCTTTCATACATCATATGTTATATAAATTATTACTTTAACGTATTGCTTTAAAAGTCCTGCACGTTATCGGTAATTTTCTGTTAGGTTCAACATGTGGTGTATTTTAGGCGGATCACGCGAAGGGTATTTTATAAACCATGAGAGGGGCATTTTCTAGCGTGAAAGACAGGTTACCTTATATATGAATTAAAGTTATTGGAAGTTTAATCTAACCGAAATATAAGGTATATGTTCTGTTCTGTAAGGCTATATGTTCTGTTGTTTTTGTTTCCAGTGGTGGCGGTTTCCGTCGTCAGTATGGTCCTGTGAACGGTGGTCGTTCCGTCACCGCGAGCTCCTCGGTAGGCCTGGACTCGTCGGGTCAGGGCTACTACGATCAGTACACGTCTGTCTCTAATTAAATCTCTTCAATAACAAAAACGTATGCCTTCAATATTTCATCACTTCACAAAGTTTATTTTTAACCGAATTCATTCAGATGACCACTTGTAATTTACATCTAAACACTGCGATGGAAATTTTCTTTTTTTTTTTATTTTTTGGCAAAAATTACGTAATCTTCGAACAAGTTTGGCGAAGAGATGGTAAATAATTTAAAATTTAAAATCATTGTTCATTAAACATGAATACAAAATAAAATCTTGTATCGAATGAATCATGCCGTAATAAAAATATATCACCGAAAACTCTATAGAATATAAATGTGTACTTGGATGGCGTTGCAGGTGGAACGCTTGATTAACTACATTAATAACAGAAATCATGGTTGGACGAGGACATAAATTAATTAAATAACACTCATAAATAATTCATATGTAAAATTAGCTTGAAATAAAAACATTTCTTTAGTAAACAAACTTTTATTTCTCCATTTATAATTATTATTTAATAAGAGAGCCTCTCGATTACCAAAACATGGTTGAATACCCGTAGACATCACAAAGGGATATACTTACTACTTAAATGCTAATATAATATATCTGAATTAAATCAAAAAATGGTACTAAAGGCAAAGGAAATTGAAATCACCCATTAATAATACTTTTGTGGGAGTTCTAGCCTGTAGCGTGGCTTTTCGTAGTTGTAACCTGGAGATGGTAGCGGCTGGGGCACCGGGGCCGGCTGAGGCACCGGCGCTGGTGCGGGTGCGGGCTGCGAGACGATCGGCACTTGAGGCGGAGTCACAATCACAGCGTCATCGGTAATAGCTACATCTCTTTCAAAGGGCACTTGTTGACCAAATCCTTGGTACACTTGCGTCCTGTAAGCGTCTCCAGTGTTAATCTGGTTAGGTGTATAAAACTTTGGTGGACCGTATTCCGAGGGTAGTTCTAAGCGACCGAACATGTTCCCTAAGAATGGGAATTTGTTAGTCAGTGTCGCCCTTTTTATTACGCTACATTATTGGAATGCGCTTAAATGATTTTGTTGTTGAAAAAGGAAATGGCTTTTTTATTCTACTTTTTAATCGTCTACGTGAAACAAAAGAATTCGTTGGTTGGAAAATTAAAGATTTTTAATTCCTTACTGTATTTGCCAAAATCACATTAATTTAAGGTTCATTAACTAAACATGAGAACATCGTTGTACAGAATAAAATGTCTTAAATATATTTCTCAATATACAATATTTATCGCTGAACAAACAGGAAAGAGCACTAAAGGACGTAAAAAATATTTCCGCACTAATCTTCTGACCGTCCCTTGGCCGGGACAGATTTTGAAAAAAGAACCTGAGTGACAAGCAGCTGTCGAGATAGTGACGTGGACTATTGCACACCAGCAAATTTATCCTGACCCTCGCTTTCGACCTTAACACGAAGCATTAAGACTCATTTTGCCTTTTCTCATGTAATTGATAATTGCTGCAAAATTTGAAAGACCGTGTTTTTATTTGCGATGATAATAGCTTTTATTGTCTTACACATAGGGCTTGGTTTAATGTGAAAACGTTTATTGTATAATTTTTAAGATATTTGTAACCAGAAGTCGTGTCGGTTTGCGAGACACGTCGCCGTCAGACCAGGTTGGTTAATACCGATTTATTATGATCATGTACGTTTAAAATCCAAATGACGTTTTTGTTCCGTCCATTGCGGTAAGTAAGTAAAAGAATGTACAAATCTGTCAACGAGGAAAACATTTGCAACTTCAAATTTATAATATACAGATATTTTAGGCCTGTCTGTTAGTTTTAATATCTACGTATATTTGATAAATATCGACCATATTCAACATTAAGTTGTATAAACCGACGAGTGCAACACGGCGCGCGTAATTATCGTAAAGCGTCAAATGTTTATGCATTTTTAATTCCGTCGTATATCGCGGACGCGGCGTGGCGATAAAACGGCCGCGCTGCAGCATGCCGGCGATTCGGCAATCGGTTCACAATAAACTTGCGTTAATGAGACGGCCTCACTATTTTGTGTTTAATGTGCTGGTAAAATGTGTGCCTTTAAAACATTTCATTTTTATCTATGGAATAATTCGACGCGCTCACGTGTAAATTTTGACGTAATTTTTAAACATATTGTTTTAACCAATTATTAAATGTAAATTAGTATTTACGCTTGTATTTTGTTTTTATTGAGAACGAGAATCAAAAAATCTCCAAGAATGTGTTTGTTACAATGTATGGTCGACATAGTAACGAGCAAGCTAACTCATAATTATCATAAATAACAATGTTTATCCGATTTGTCTGTCCGTTAGCTGTAATTAGGCGCGCTTAACGACTCACTTAGCTCACATAATGGCCGACAACATTAGGTTACAACTTTCAAAATAATTATTTACGGCGGCATTTAAATAATTAGGTGTCAGAGGCCAAGACGCATATTGTTACAGTATCCCATCTCGTTAGATTACTAAATAACCATTAAAAAAATCTAGGACATTCGTATACAATATTCTATGCATTTCAGCGAATAGTTTAGCTCGAAGTTACATTATTATTCTATCGAAGTTCGAAATTCTAATAAATAGCTGTAACCTTCAGTAATCCGTCAATTATATGATTCTATGTTTATTAGAATAGGAAATCAATGCTGCATAAGCAGTTCCACAGTTATCAGAACAGAATGGTGAAGTGATAAACTATAAGTGGCGATTGTAACTCAGAGGGACCGGCTGCGCGGTGGCGATACCGCGACCCGATGCGTCCGTCACCGCGCACGTCGTAAAACACAAGCAAATGGCTGGATTTGAACCCCAATCAAATCAATATCCGACGTGCACTCGTGACATTTAAATTTTATGTTAACACCTACATAAAGATACTGTTTATATCCTCATATTCGGAATTGCATTAACTCGATGTTCTTTGTAAAATTTATTGGATTTTTTGAAACTAAGAGGATCAAAGAAACGTTAATATTATGCATTATAGTGACTAGAACAATCTATTCTTGATATACGTACCTAGGTTCTAGAATATTATCTACGTTTTGGAGACTTTATGAAAGAAAAGAAATTATAGTCATGAATGTGGTTGTGTGTGTAACAACCAGGAGTATAGAG
>JAODUI010000012.1:4729876-4740411 GCA_027563995.1 Papilio gigon
CCCGGGCCCGACCAGGAATTAGATGACGACCACTGGTGACCAGTTGGACTGGGGGTCGGATAACTTGATGGTTTGACTGCCCCTGTATTTAAGGGAACATTAGTGCCAAAAACATTTGAATATACTGGTTGCTTTTGAGGTCCTAATTCAACCGTTGGTTTCGTGGGTAATTGGTGTTGAGGACTCTTAGGAGGCGTTATCTTCGGTATTTCCGGTAATCCAGAAACGGGATTAGTTTCTCCAGAATTTTTATCTGTTGGCTTGTTTGGTGATTGTTGCGAAAAAGTTGTGGATTGAGATAAATCAGATGTACTACTAATGGTCTGACTAGCAAGATTAACGGAAGCTGTTGGTTCTTTTGTAACAAGAGAGACAGTGGGTTTATATACTACGGAATGCTGAGAGACACCAAATTGAGTTTGGGGTTTCCCAGGGAATGCATTCGTATTTAATGCAGGAGCAGATCCTACAGTCGAATCCACGTTGCTGGAAGTGTCAGACGGAATTATCTCAGTTTCTTTTGGCACGTTAAAAGATTCTGTATAAATGGGTTTCTGCGTTGGGGATACGTTAGAACTGACATAAGATCCAGATAAAGAACTAGTAGTTAAGGAACTTGCGACTGGGGGTTGTTGTTGTTGCTTAATACCTACTGATACTAGTTCAGAAGTAGCAACGGGAGCTTGCCCAACAAAGTTAGCAGGTGCCACACTACCGGGCAGATAGACGTTACTGGTAACGATTTGTGTTGGAAC
The DNA here is from genome assembly GCA_027563995.1 of Papilio gigon. Classification (NCBI taxonomy): domain Eukaryota; kingdom Metazoa; phylum Arthropoda; class Insecta; order Lepidoptera; family Papilionidae; genus Papilio; species Papilio gigon. The sequence continues at coordinate 4,730,632 of JAODUI010000012.1, forward strand.
CTTATTTACTTCCTTTGACACGGTGAATGTGCCTTTTGGAGGGCTTTGTGGTGGAGAAGTCTTGGGACTTTCAGCCAATTGAGAGACTTGAGAAAAACTTGTTAATGTAGGGCTAGCAAAATTTACTTGAGCTGCAGGTTCTTGTGCAACAAATGACGCTGCTGTGCTTCCATAATTAGAAGACTGCTGATTTACATTTGAAGATACTTGAAAATCGACGGGAGTAGAACCTACGTTGCTAGGATATTGTTCTGGTTTTTTGGGAACAGTGTAGTCTCCTGTTAGTGAAGGATACTTTGTAGGGTATGTTTCGTGGCTACTGAAATACCCCGGTGTAGACCCTTCGGAAGATGGTTTATATGTTGTTGTTGATTGTTGCCAAGAATTTACTGGTGTTTGTTGTGTAGTTGTGAAAGCAACGAAAGAAGATTCTTTCTCCTTCGTAGCTTGGAAATGTGGCGTATTTGGTGTAACAACTGGTTTATATGGGGTACTGGAGTAAACAAAACCATCATTAGTGGTGGTTGATTGAACAGTGGGCTTTACGTCTGCAGAAACTTGTCCAAAAGTACCAGGCAGAGTGGTAGGTTTAGACTTATCTACTGCAATGGACACTTCACCAAGACCTTGCTCTGGGGAATGAGGAGAAGGTAAAGGTGTATTAAAGAAATTTTGGCTGGTTGGCTTTTTCTGCACTTCAAATTCTGGTAAGGAATTAACCGTCGGTTTCTGTGCCCAAGATGAAATTGATGGAATCTGAAAACTATTTTCAGATGGCTTTACCGAAAATTGCTCTATGCCTTTTTGTTCCGTAGAAACAAAGTCATTACTTACTTGTTCCGAAGAAACAAAAAGACTAGAACTAGAAGGTTTTGGCGTAACGATATTACCTGAGGTGGAGACACTATCAAATGAGTGATCATTTGTGCTCTGCCATGAAGGCTGAGCCTGCTCTTTTACTTCACTCAACGACCCTCCAAAACCAGTTAATCCTACAGACGAACTCTCATGCTGTTCAATCTTCACGGGGGATGAAGGAAATGTTTGACCGCTTGACAAAGATTGGCTCGAAGGTTTCAAAATTCCAGCAGGTGCGCCAAATCCACCGACATATAATAACTGATTCGTTGGTTTGACTTCTTTTTTATTTTCTGAACCAACTTGAGTATTAGTAAAGTGAACGTGCGGTGCGTTACTCGGTACAGGCTGAATAAATATTTGGACATTCTTTACTGGTTTCGTATCTTGGTTGGTAGCTAAAGGTTTTTCGCTGTGCAAAGAAAACTGACTGATCGAAGGGGGAGCTTGCTCCAATTCTTTGTGAGCATGTGAGATTTCAGCATATGGCTGCAAGGTAACCTGGTGGCCATCATTATGTTGCCATTCGTTTGATGCGGCGTCGGAACTACTCGATACAGTGGGTTTGTTTAGTTCTAAATAAGATGGTTTTATTTCAGGCTTGTACGAAGGTTGGGAATTTTCACTATGAAAAACATATTCATTGTTTATCGACGGGACAGTTGGGTTTACGTTTCCAGCCTGGTAATCGTGTTGGACGTATGATGGATTTACTGTACTAACAGGGGTGTTAATTACATTTTGTTGTTTGTTGGGTACATTTAACTGCGCTCCAGCGGGATAAGACGGGAAACCGTTAAAACCAGGGGTACTACCTACAGAAGGAATCTTATCATGAGGACTTAATATTCCGGGGGGTCCTCCAAATCCACCGGAGGAAGATGGCGCATTTTCTACGGAGGCGGACCCTAGACTTGGTGCAGCGGTCGTTGGAAGAAAAGCTGTCCCACTTTCTACATTACTAGAAAAGCTTTGCACACCGGAGGTTTCTTTGACTTTTTCAGAGAGCACAGGTACGTTTGCGTTCGTGTTAAAACTATTCGGCTTCGAATTTTCATGCCAATGACTGGGTACTTGTGAATTGAAACCGATGGATAAATTAGGTTTGCTTTCAGGCACCACAGATTGATACTGCGCATTTGCAGGGACATTTGCGTGTGCTGAAAAATCGGCTTGTACATCTACTGAAGCTCCAGTTTGGCTATTAGATCCTGTCGTAGCAAAAGCAGTGGCTCGAGGGACCGCAACTACCTGAGGCTCTACATTTTTATGTGGTACGAGCAAACCCTGAGAACCGTATCCCAATGACGCCGTGCCTACTTGCCCGGCATTGTAGTTAAATGAACTAGAGCTTGAACTAGCACTGCTTGATGCGAAACTTGCAGACGAAGATTTTGAGAAACTTCCCGAAAATCCACTTGTCTTCGGGACGACAGGTTTCACTACCCCAAATTGTCCAAAGGTTGACGTCGCAGCTTCGGCTAGAATGAATAAAGCATCATTAGATTGTTATTACAATCATTTTATACAAGTAATCATTCTCAAAGTTAACTGTACTATTGAATTGCATGCCCTTATTAATTACCCATTTGTACACTAGCCGCTACATTTTTCTATCCATATTTTCAACTTTTACAAACTTTTTTATATAATCATACTAAAGTTGATAGATATGGGTCAACGAGCGGAAAGGCCTATTATAATACATGTCAATAATAAATTAAAAATATAATTTAAATTACATCAATAAAAATCAACTTAAATTAACTTGTTCTTGTTTATAAAAATAATTTTCAATAGAACTGAAGTATTAAGATTTTTTTTTAATTATTCCATTTGTTTAAAATTATTTAAACAATACTATTAATGGAAATCAAACACTTGTCTGATTTTGTACTAAGAGTTGTTTAGTTAAATCTTATGTTAATAAATTATAAATGCGAAAATTTATATTCCGAAGACGCGTCAAAACCTAGTCGTGTATGATCTAACTAATACATTGCAAACTTTACAAGGTCTTACATGGAAACAGCATTCGTTCGTTTCAAACAATAGGATCAGAAAATAAGACAAACGAGGTCTATGTCCAACAGTGGACATACAAGGGCTGATGATGGTGATGATGATATAAGATGTATTAATTATAATGAAGTAAAAGTTAAGTACTGACCTTTCGCTGACGCGCCGCTACCCTTGACACTGAAACTGAACGGGGTGGCGATCACAAGGTTCGCCAGGGTCAACACTAAAGCACACGAGAGCTTCATTGTGGTGAAGCTTTCCGACTACGGTGTTGTTATGATGCCGTCACCTTATATAAAGCATACACAAATAGACGCATCTAAAAACCTGTTGTAGTTATTATTAAGCCGCAGTAAGGATCGCGGATCGAAAAATATTTCCCATATTCATGTCAACAAGTGATCCGCGGCGCGTGGTAATTGGTCAGAATGTGTTTCCTAACGAAAATCATTAAACATAAGATAAATAATTTGCACTTCGCACACAGCGACAAACGGAGAATAATGGGTCCGGTTTATTTTTTTTTTATTATATTAACAGATTTTATACTGCAATGTACTTTCGATAGATATTCTAAATTTCCAATTCATGTTTTTTTTTTACGTTATTCGGTAAAAATGTACTTTTTTCGTTATTAAATGTTTTAATTTGATATTTTATATCAATGAGTAAAATTGTATGATCCTCGTAACTTAGTAGTTGTGTTCCAAGTCAGATTCTAATACCGTCAAAAATATTTTATCAAAAACAATTATCTACATATTAAAGAAAAGAGGTTTGCTATAGTTCATAGAAAGAGAAGTTACTTTATTTTATTTTTATTTTAGATGTATTTTCTTCATATGTCAATTTGACGGAATTTTTGAAAAAGATACGAGATTATTTATTTGATATAAAAAGAGCCTTTTTATGTTGTTTTTGTTAATTTTTTTCAGGTATGTATATATTTTTATTTGTTTTCGTTGTAAATATGTGAAAAAAGTTTGTACTTATTTTGTTTAGTAACGCATGAAATCGTTATTTTTCTTAATTTACTCTATACCATTATAACTATATTATGATTCAACATTATTATACGTGAAGTTGGATCAAAGCAAACATTTGTAAGTGAAATTTACAATTGTAACAAAAACATAAAAAATAAGCCGATAGTACAAATAGAAGGATCATTGGAGCCATAACTTTAGTAATATTTCAAAAAATAACACTATCAAATAACTATTAGATAAAACGTTATCTTAAATTGAATTTTAATATAATTTATGTAACATCAAAACGCGACTGTTTTATGTTGTGATCTTTAATCAAGGCTATTGAATACGTCTGAGTCATTTACAAGACTTGCGAGCCATCATTCTAGTGTCACTTTAGAATTCGACTACTGTCATACTTGTATCAATACATATTCTCTCTATTTTATCAAAGAGAAGGAAAGGGATGACAGTATATATTAAACAAGTGTCAGTTCAGTTGGAACACGGTAAACATCATTGTTATAGCTTGGGAAAATCTACACCTGAGCAACGTAATCGCTAATTCCAAGTGACAAAATACCTTGGTACCTACCGATGCACTCAGCCGGCGCGCACAGGCGAATATCCGGGTGACACTGCCTACAAGTTCACCGTGAAACCTGTACACATGCCATATTTTATACGCAAACTCTTTAAGGCATCAACATTGACTTCTGTTTAGATAAACAAACAATTCCACATCTTTATTTCACTTATGTAAAATTTGTTTAATTTAATTTATATTGATTATCTAATTATTATTAAAATCAATATACACGTAATATTTACAATACGATACGCATTTTGTTGTTGAACTCTTTTAAGAGGTCAAGGCTAGTAACTTTTGTATGACATTAAACTTGAATTGATTATAATTTAGGTATTATGCTCATGGCAAGTGTAAAAACCCGGTAACTTAGTAATTACAACATGGGATAAACCGAACACACACATTTTACGCATTTTTGACAATAAGAAAATTGCAATATTTGTGTTTTGATATTTTTTTTACTGAAGTTAAAACCCGAAGTCGCGCAGTTTTGATTTATTTAACTATTGTAATTAATACTTACCTACGAAATAGCTTTTTGCTGAGTGAATTGAAGATGATTGAGTTATTATTTCCATTAATTTAAATATAAAGAAATCCTGATGAGATTCGTTTACTTATTTTAAGAGAGTCATAAGAGTAATTTTCTTTTTAGCTTTGGTCCAAACGAAATTAAATCTCCCATCACGAAACTTGTTTTCAAATATGTAGGTATACACGTTGGTGATACACCCAATTATCCTTGGACAGTTTATTACGATTAGATGCGCCGAATATTGATGTTTCGTTTTGTTTTTTTTTTATTCAGACGAGGCACAACTCAATCCGATAGCAACAGATTCATGGCAATAGAAATTTATTTATTTTTTTAAACAAATCAACGTATATTTTATAAACCAGTTTAAACGTGTGTTTATTGTTATACAAGATGGCTATTGTAAGTCATTTAGAATTCTTATTGTACATAAATTTATATTAACTAGAATTATAGTTATGTTTGTGTGTTAATGAGTGTCGAAAAGCAAATAAGAAAAAAAAATGTATTAAGGTCTGATACCCCACGAGGGTTAAATATTTTACATCACCATGTAGATAACTATTTAGTTTAGACCTGTTTTTTTTTAATAATATCTTTGGGTAAAACATCCATCTTGCAATTAACGGTTGCTGTATAGAAAATGCTACCTTACCGTTCACTGGAAGCGCGCTATATAGTGAATGGCGGTTTATTATATGGACTGGATGACGTCTCAACAGTCGCTTTGCTCTCGTTCAAACACACCTATGACCAACCGTATGTATGAATTTAACAGTAACTTAATTTCTCTAATGAGACCTTAACATATGTTACAAATTTAACAGATCTGAATAACAACTGTTATGGATATTAATAATTTAAACGTTAATAGTACAGAGACATTCTTTTTCATTTTATCTCCACTTTTTAACATACACAGCTTGCAACATAAAAGTGATTTAATTGTGAACTGCCAGTTATATGGTCTGTATCGAGTGAGTTTCCAAATGGAATATGCCATTAGTTAAGAAAATACCAACCGTTTTATAACAACTTTATTATAAACCAATATTTGAGACAAATATGATATGATGTCGTTTATACTTAGATCAATATAAAATGTGATAATATGAGCTACACTAGTTTATCTTATTTCTGTCGATACTCTTTTGGTACTGTCTTGTCATAGTGTTGTGTTATACGAAGTCGTCAGGTTCGCGCGGCGCGTCCAAGTCGCGGTAGTGAACGACCGGGCGGAACTCCGCGGCCTCACCCCTTCAACATAAAGCATGCATTACAAAACACAACGCGACGAACTCAAAAAAAAAAAAAAACTACATTGACATTGTGTCAGAGGAAACCTTGCATTTATAAGCTACTGTGTGAGAAAGTATCTGACTTTTGTTGGAAGTCCCTTAGACGAAGTTAGGACTTAGGTCGTAACATATGTATAGACGCAAAGTCCCACACTGAACTGATAGGCATGTGCATCGCTCTTACATTGTAACCAAGGCGGAAAAATATTACGACGGCCACAAATCTCAGCTTCCCGGGAATAATAGGGTTTAGTGTTAATTTAGAATTAACAATAAAAAAAATATTTTCATACTCTCTAATATTTATTTATTATCTCTTACAACAATCGAAATATTAGCAAATTCATTTACTTATCGTTAGATGATCTATGATAAGTTACGAAATGTGACAGTTCCCGTTCAAAAATTAATATTAGAGAAAAAAAATAAACAAACAAAACCAATATATTAGCTGAATTGAAATCTTTGTCAAAAACATTTACTACATACATACAAGTATTTACGAAAAAAAAAAGTTTATACAACACGAAACAGTATTTTAGTGCACACACAAGCCATAAATGATAATTGTGACACGGTCATTGTTGTGATTTGTATGAAAAAAAAAATGACAGAAAACATACAAAAAAAATAAACTTTGTATGTATGTTTCATACTACATTGTATGATGCAGATTTTTTTTTTCAAATAATAGAATTTTCAGATATATATATAAATGAACCAGCTTATCGGAATGTTGCTATCGTTACTATTGCAAACGTCACAACTTAGAATATGTCACCATTGTCCGGGAAGTCGAGATCGTTGTAAGCAATAATGGGCCGGGACCGGTCCACGTTTTCCCTGGAAATTATACCTTTGAATTTTACAACTTATTTACATGTAATTTTGCAAGTTAAGTTTCATGCGAAAACGATAAAAAGCGAAACATCATTAGAGTAGTGTCCGTTGATAATATACGACTGCTCCGGGATGATAAAAATAAAATGTATGAAGTTTGCAGAGCAAATGCAAATGCTAAGGTCATGCGCAAGCAAGATAAATAACAATACACGCTAGTTCGTCTTCGCTCATTAGATATTGGCCGATTGTATAATTAATTTAGTCTCCATCTAGAACATTATTATACATCGACAATAAAAACAAACAAAAATCACTCCACAATTCTTCGTTAATCAATAAAACTGAATTAATTTATAGTATCTTATGACGACATTGTAAAGGGCAATACTAACATTTACTCCCAACCACACTTGACACTCATGATACCTATATGTTTCAATATATAAAAAAAACTATCACATACACAAACAGACTACCCCTAGGTTACTATCGTATTTTTAATATGCAATCTAAATTAATAATTATATATTTACTTGATTTTTAACCTTTCTATAACTTATTAATAGCAAAAAGAAATATGATTTCGATTTTTTATAATAGAACATAATTTTTATTTAATTAAATAGATCAATGCCGAGAGATAAAAGTGATGCCACTAATTAAGTAATTAACATTTTAAATATGTAATACTCGTAATTAATAAATCTTGTAATGTCCTAATGACCTTCTTCTAGATTTCATTGCAAAGTGCATTAAAGACTGAATTTAACATGTAACAATGTTATGGAAAAAGATGTTTTGAAAACAAACTTAAACTTAATATATTACTATGTCATTGTTTATTGTATATATATATAATTACAGTGAATCGGAGTTAGTTAGTTAGGTATTAGTAGTGTTTGTATTAGATTAAGTAATGAAAATAAAAGTAAAGTGAAAATGGAAGTGCCTTTCAGTGAACCCGTGCCCCCAAGTTAGTTTAATTTGTACAGTTATTAATATAATATGTAATATAATAATTAATGTTAAATATACTAGAAGAAATACTGCAATACTAAATAGCTAAAGAACTAATAATAAATACAAAACAGGACGATGGTTGCATAACAAATAATAAATTTATCAGTTAATGGGTTATGATACATTAAATATAAAAATCCATATGTAGATATGTACATAAGCATCAGAAGCACGTGTTATCTCAGATAAGGATGTGGTAAAAATATTTGCAAAACTACATCATAATTGTGCATCAATTGCACATCTGATCCGTCGGCCTGCCTCCGCGCCATAATAAGATAAAACTTGTAATATAAAGTAATTATTCGTATTTCATTTCGAATCCGGATCGTAGGAGGTTATTATTGTAATAGATAGAAAAGGTCGGTGATGTAATTCTGGTGAGATATCTTTATTTTTAAAGCGAACCCATTTTTTATGGCTTGTAAATGTTTTAAAAAGGTAAGTATATTAAGTGACCTTTTTAATTTCATTACAAACTTGAAATATTTATTGTTTTTTTTTAACTTAACTTTATCTTTTAATTTGTGTTTATTGGAATATCACTTTATATATCTTTTAATAAAATACAATACATTATTTAGTTTAAATAGTTTTTCTAATTTTAAAATATTTGTTTTTCCTTGTACCAGTTAAATAATTCTGTCTAAGAGATAAAAATTATTATATTAATATACAAGACGCTACGATAAAACCTCTGTGTTTTTATTTATCTTTTGCTTTATTTGTTCCCGTGCGGTTTCATCCAAATGTAATTCCAAAAGAAAGACTGATTTCGTATAATTTATAAAAATTCTATTTTTAGCATGACAACATTGCTCGTCTGCTATTGGCTGGTGATTTTTTATCCCTTTCTAACTTTAATAGCGAGACAATATATAACCTAAAAATGACGTAAATTTCGTAGTTGACGTAGGTCTCTATAAAAATAATTATTCAAATCTGTGCCGTGGTTGCCAAGATCGTACGTAACAAAATTAAAAAAAAATGTAAGCTTTATATTTGATCTAATGAGCGAAGATATTAAAAAAGCCGTAAATTAAATATTAACACGAAAAGTATATTAAGCAAATGTAATAAAATGACGTGAAAGGAATTTGAATACTTCGAAATCGCTTTTAATGACTGTAAATTGCAAAGAGAGCAACAACTGGTCAGTATTCAAAAATACTTTCTAACCATGCAATGAGCTTGGACGTCTCGAAGAGTTGAATGACATATAAAATTTACTTTTTTTACGTATAGACTTTTAAAAAATCACATAATTTTTTAAAATAGTCTAGTTATAAAAAAATTATAGCTTAAAATTAAAATTTTCAAACTCCATTTAACGGTCTATACGGACTAGGTTGTGTTCTGTTCATTTTGATAATACCTTTACATTGTGTCTTTGTTTACAGTTTATATGTAGTTTAAAAGCAAAGTGTTGCAAAGACAAGAGATGTAGTTACCTGGGGCGCGAGAAGCGCGGGTGGCGCGGCGCGTAGGGCGCGGGCGGGGCCCAGCCGCCCCAGCCCCAGCCGCGCGCGCCGCCGCCTCCGCCGCCCGGCCCGCCAGTTAGGTTAAAAATTCAATCAGAGTCCAAGTAGCGAGACTTATTAAGGGGTCTTCTTTAAATGGCGTGACAATAAATTCTATTAG